>OY720049.1:8593869-8805397 GCA_963082485.1 Eudonia mercurella | reverse complement strand
CAGGTCTAGTATCAGGATCAAGATTACTAATCATATAGAAAGGTTGTGTAACATGTATAGGAATGCGATTAGCCGCATAAACATTGAATTCCAGCAAATGACATAATTTTTTTAAACATTTTGTTATTTCTAAGGTATTCATAATAACATGAAAACATGTGTCTTCATACACAATTAGGACTTAACTACTAAAATCTACACTTATGTTCCTATTTTTATCTATTTCTATAATGTTATCAAACTCAGCATAAACAATACAATTAACAGTTTGTGTTAGAGCTGTCTCAAATCTAACTTCTAACCGAACACTTCCATGTCGAATAAGATTCCAATGAGCTGTTGAATTGGCAGATAAATCTGGAGTTAAGTCAAACGCCATTAGACAGTATCCATTAGCGTAATCAGCTCTAGAAATACCGTTACCCTCATTTAGGAAATGAATTCCTGTTCCAGAGAACAAAGTATGATAAGTTGATGTAAACAAGTTGTTGCTAAAAACAGGTTGTAGAGCTTTGGAAGGAATCTGTGTTCCATCGATGTATAAACAAAAAGAACTAATACCATAATGATCGAAATCAAAAGGATTTTTTGTAAGACATCCATTAAACGCTGTATTATCTACAAATCCTACTATACATCTCTTTGGTACTTGACCAAGGAAAATATTATCAAGAGTTTTTCCCTGAATACCTGCTGGAATGGTTAGAACTTTTACTTCAGCCCTAGTAATAGGATATTTAGCTGAGGTTGATAATAAAACCTTTTGATGGGCAAGCAGAACAGTAGGGTTTACACGAGCTTTTCGAATCATAAGTGTGGCATCAATAATGGAAACTTTTAATTTTACATCATTAGACGAACACATTAAATTAAATGTATCTCGAGAACGTACTAATTTCACACACATTTCAACACCATTAATTAAAAACTTTTCTTGGTTGAATATGTCTCCATGTAAATGTCCTATCATTTCGACCTCTTTACTTTCCTTTACCAATTTTTGTCTAATAGTAAATCCTTTATTTGACTCATCAGTTGAATTCATTTTTTCTGATGTGTCTTCATACCAGAGTCCACATGTTAGGTGTGATTGTTTTGCTGATGGAGCATAATTTAGTAGTGTTTCAATGTAAGCTCGATAGCCATAAGTATTGTTTGGAGGTGTTATCAGTTTTTGATTTAAATAAACATCTAACTGGCTAAAGAGTGAGTGTAGCCAATTATTAACCGGAGCCACAGTAGTTGTTGCTGTCAGAGGTGTTAAATCCTGATTTAGAATTTTTGCTTTTATGTGTATCAAAGTGTGTGATAAATCTATGTAGTCATCACCACTTCCAGGAATCTGAAATTCGATTGGTCCATCATCACTAAGCGATGAAATTGGTTTGTAGTGAACCCACTGACCACTTTCAATACTAGTCTGAGTTGACGGTAATGCAAATAAATCCAACTCGGACTTAACACATTCACATGAATGATTATGCAAAAAAGACATTATTACAATTATTATTATTATTATTATTTTTTTTTTTTTTTTTTTTTTTTACACTGAAAATATGTCGTTAGTTTTTAAATTATTGTTCTTCTTCTTCGTTTTTTTCAATGCTCTCCGTTTTGATTGCTGCGACTGACTGATACTTTGTAACTGTTGTCTTTTACTTTTATATCCCGAACCACTCATGACTTGATCTATCTTTTCATCTGATTTTCTTTTTAAATTTGAAGTTGCTTCCTTAACACGATTTCTTACGGATTCATTAAGCGGCCTTGTGTGTACCATGTCGGATAAAAGTCCTACACCAGCATTTAATGCTTCTTTACCGATAACTTTAGCCCCACTCGACAATAAAGGTAATACTGAACGGAATAGTCCACCTAAGAAGCTTCCAATACCGTGTCCACGTTGATGTGCTGCGCCCTTATAAATCACACCAACTCCGGAACCGGCTTGATGCGTATAGTAATGTTCATAAGGGCAGATATTATTGTATTTCGGATACATTATTATTTCCGCTTAAAGTGTAGTTTAACACAAGCCGTTCCAAATTGAAATGGTACGTTTTCTCCTGTGTTCGTTCTTATATCTACTTCTATTGTATCGAACTCTCTTCGCATAACAGATACATAATGTGGAGGTGAGAAGATGTGCATTTTATTTGATCCATACGTATATTTAGCTGGATCCAATGGTATGATTCTTAATAATGAACACATGACATCACCAACCATCTGGGGTTCGATAATATCACAGTACACATATAACTGTGATGGTAATCCTAAATATAAATTAGCAGGAAATTTACTGACTCTTTTAGTAACCACATTAGTATTTGGATCAAATCCAAGTTGAAGACTTAACTTTGGTGAAAATTGTAAAGAAATAATTTTATTATCTTCATTAGTGAGAGTAATGTATTTCGATATCTTGTCATAACGTAATATAAAAGCTTCTCTGGAGTTACATGCTGTTAAAACATCTTCAATGTTTTCGTAACTGGATGCTGGTATATGAGTTTTGTATGTCACCACCGACTCATTTCCTTCATCACCCGGAACTTGCATTCTTTTGGTAACGTACACAATATTTTCATGATCTTGAACAGTAAACATGGTACAGGGATATTGAAACTCTACTATGCCAACATACCATTCTCCTTCTAATTTAATCGACTTCGGTAATTTTGTACAGAAGTTGGTGGTTCTGTTTTCAGGAAAATATGACATTGAACTGTTACTTGGTAACGTTAAATAAAAACTATCACTCGTCATATTTTCTCAAGACTTGAAGCTAATATCCAACTATTAAACTTATTCGGATAACCTTTCCATTTGACCAACAATTCCTTTCTGAGACCAGAGTATCGAGTACTCAGTATTTTATCTATTTTATACTTCGAAGAGGAATCATGACTAACCTTCTGCAATTCCTTTTCATAGAAAGTTCCAGTAATCGTTTCATTTTGTAAATCTTTAAGGGTGTATACCACCCAAGGTGACCTATCTATAATCGATGTAATAACAAAGATTTCATCACTCCAATTAGTTTCATAACCTTTTTGGAATATGTGTTTATATTTTGTGATTCTAACGTAATCACCAATACTAAATTTTGGTTTGTGTGATTTAGATAATTTTGTACTATCACTATCACTATACAAATTCCGCCACACAGTCATAATATTACTTGAATTAACATCACAAGGCCTCATTTTTATACTTCTATGAAAACTGTGATTATAGGAATATAGCAAATTGTCTAAGATATCAATGTAACGATAAGTATTATTATGTGTAAAGTAGCGCCACATTTTAGTCTTCAAAGTTCTTTGGAATCTTTCGACTATACTTGCTTTAATATCAGGGTTATTAGTTGTGTAATAATTTATGTTATAAGTTTTTAAAAACATTTGAACATCTTTTGAAATAAACTCAGTCCCTTTGTCTGATTGCAAATGTGTGGGAGTCGCCTTTGCTTCAGATAATATACTTGCAAGACATTTTTTCACTGTAACAGAATTTTTCTTTCTCATTGCTCTTGCAAACGCATATTTACTGAACACGTCAATGATACACAAAATATAATTAAAACCATCATTATATTCACTATAAGATCGCATATCACTTAAATCGACTTGCCAAAGTTCATTAAAATTAGATAAAATGTATTTATTTCTAGGAAACCGTCGTTGAACAGGTTTATGTAGAGTGTAAGTTTCTTGAGATTCTAACCAATTTTTTACTTCTTTTCTAGTCATTCGATTTTTCATAACATCTGTTATTTGATTTAAACTTCCATATCCAGCAGGATGAGAAATGTCATAGTAAATATCGTTAATTTCTAATATGGAGTCCATTTCTCCCATTCTATTTTCTTTTTGGCTTTTTCTTTACGCGTTATGGTACTAGAAGGTGGTGTAGAATATTCGTGATCTTTTTCTACGTTAGATTCAAATCGATTTCCAAAATTCGGAGTATTAGACATAACATTGATGCAAGTTGCTCTTCTTGGATTACCGATGTAAGTCAAAGGTACTCTTAATTCCTTTAATGCCTTAGAAAATTCCAACCACCCGTTTGGTGAAGAATTTTTTAACGGTCTTATAACATCGTTGAGTAAATCAACTATGTTGCTTTTATAAATTTTCTTGTCATCGATGTAAACTGTTCCTTTATCATCCCAATAAATTTTTTGTTTATTTTTTAATAATAAATCTATTAAGAGCTCACCTTTTGCTTTGTATGTCTTGGGTAAAAGGTTTATTAAAAGACTTTTAGAATAATTAATTTCTTTATCTTCAGCGTTGGATTCGACTATCTTCGAGGAGTCTTGTATTGCTTCTGGAGGGCGATCCTCACGGCTTTCTTTTTTTATAATTTCTGTTTCATCAAACGATATTATGGGTATTTCTAAAGGCTTTCGATCTTTGCCAATAAAATACAAATATCTTTGTAGTGTTTGTAAATATAGGGGCCATTTTTCTCGATCATCTATTTTCTTTTTTAAAACATGATTCATTTCTTCGTCGAGTCGTGATAAATTGTTCACGTTTCTGTTTGTGTTATCATTTTTTAATTTTTCTATTATTTCGGGTTCAATTAATATCATTTTTTTGGCATTTTCCATAGTGGTTATTTGGTGACTGATCCTAATAATGCACTCAATACGGCTCCCAAGATAATCGGTAAGAATGCACCACCTTTTTGTATGATAATGTTTTTTCTCGTTCTATTTGCTCCTTTCGAAATAAGCTTTCTTAGAATATGTTTATATTTTTCTAGTTTATTTTTTTCTTTTGTAGGAATTGTTATTTTTCCTTGAAGAACGTTGTGAATGCACTCACAAATGCAATGTAGTTCTTCTTGGTTACAAGATTTTAATAATGCCTTTCGAAACTTTGGTTTAAGCACATGTAATGCTTTTAAAAAGTTTGTATGCGTAGTAACTCTTGGTATCATAATTATGGAATGAAGTTTTTATGTTGGCTACCACTGTATTTATACCCCTTCTTAGATACATAACAAACGGTATATTCATTCGGAAATATATTTGTTTTGAACCGATACACATCATCAGTGTTTTGTTTGAGGTCAATCATTAAATAACCATATGGTTTATTAGTAGCATCTCTATAAGCCTCTTCAACCAGTTTTGAGTTCTCAGGTGAAATTTGACGACTTAAAAAACGAATTTGTGTTCTATCTCGAGGATTTTTGAAATATATTATGTAACTTGAGTTCAAGGAAATATCACGTTGACCTTTACCCTGATGAAACAAGTTTTGAGTTATGTAAAATACACTTAAATTTCGGTGGTGACTTCCCTTAGTAAAGATATCAACTACCCGACCATCACACTCTCTCATCAGATCATCAATTATTATAAGTTGGGAATCTTTACCATCGAACATGTTTAAATCAGGAATTCCCTGATAATAAGTAACATCACTTAGGTTGTACAAAGGTTGCATTTCATCATAACACCACAAGACATTTTTAAACTCTGTATTACATAGTTGATTTATATTTTTCAGGAATTCACACACAAAGTTCGATTTACCGCAACCACTTGGACCAGCAACAATTGCGGTGAATGGATGTTCAAAATGAAACATGATTATTAACCAGACCAAAACGTCTACTCTGATCGAAGTGATGTAGAAGTATGATCAAAAAATTGATAATAGTTAGAAAATAAAACATTTTTTTTGTTAAATTTTTTGAATAATTTATAATTTAATACCATATACACAAAACAAATGGTTGCATTTCATCAAAAGACAATCAGTCCTTTTATTTTTTTAAATTCATTAATAAATCTACACTATAACAGCTAATAAACTTAAAATTAAAACTTGCTCTTACTATCTAAAATTTATTTACATTTAATTTACAATTTATAATGAGCTAATACACTTAAAATTAAAACTTACTGTTACTATCTACAATTTATTTACAGTTAATTTACAATTTAAAATGAGCTTGATCTTACAAATAAATACAATACAATAAAACCTGAATATCATTAAAATTATTTATATCTAGATACAACATTTTTACATCGGCAACCGCAATTTATAATGACCCCATGCTAATGTGTCTACTTTATTAGGTAAGATATATCTCTTGGTGTCATTATAAGACAATGATATTTTATTGATTTGCTGTGTGAAAATTATATGCTTAATTGATCGAAATCTGTACATAGTGTTGTATTGAATGTTTCTATTGAAAAGACAAGATTTGTAATTTTTCATTGACATCCTTTGCGTGACGCTTTTATTAACACCCTTAGCTTTCGTTGTTAATTTTGTTTTCGTTTCAATTGCATACATTTTTGATCTTAACCCTACAAACTCTTTAACAATTTCACCATTATTTTCGTCTTTAAAAAATCCTAATTTCTTTTTGTTAACTTGTGGATACTGGTGGATATTATCAACAGAATAGTTAGATGTATCGAATCGTGTATCTATGTCGTTTCTAATATCTTCATAGAAATTATTAGTAAATATTTGATATATGAAGCTATCGGTGTCTGTGTACAATAATTTGATTTTGTTGTTAAATTTTTTTAGCATGTATTCGTAGTGAAAATCATACATGAGAGTTTTTGATATGTCTAAAATAGATAAGCCTAAATAAATTGGTTTATCATAGCAAACTTTAGTTTTTTTCAACTGTACCGCTACCAAGTTTTCTGAAAAAACTGAAATGCTTTGAAATTCAGGTTTGGCAATTAGGTCTTGGACACCCAAAGTTTTACCGCGATTTTCCCAGTGAGTTAGTAATTTTACGTTCACTCTTTTTTCTACGTTTTCCATGGTTTTACCAAAAACAGAATTATTCATTAGTTTATAAAAATCTTTTTCAAAGTCTGAATCTGCTTTTTTTCGTTGCTCAGTGTTCAAATCTATGTATTTTTTTAACCAAGGACTCTGTGTAAACTTCAATATTCTATGAATTTTAGTTAATTTAAGACCCAACTTAAGACATTGTTTTAGGTTTATATAGTGAATTACATATTTTTGTTTATTATTTAAATTTGGAATAAGCTTTTTTTCTTCTGATCCCCCTGCGTATATATTTTCGGGGCATAATGGCAAGTCTGAATGCAAATCATGAAGTTCTGCAGGATATTCCAAATCTACTTCTAATATGAAGCCATATGGAGATGTGTCAGAAACCTCATAGTTTGTCTCCGGACTCACCCACTCAAAACCTCCTTCAGGAAGGTACTGTGACATAGCCCAACCATATAGATTGTTTGCATCAAAATAAGCTAAATAAGATGTAGGCTCATTCTCATCAAAATCATCTAAAAAGGGGTTATTGGCCTTAGCATGTCGATTGCTACATTGAGATATACCCCCTCGGATCCCCGATTTGATAAAAGCTATCTGATCAATATCTGTTAATAACTCTAATTTTATTTTTGTTTGTTTAAGCATGGCATCCCAACTCAACCCCGGTGCTGTATAATAATGACTAGGATCCAAACCATAAGTTGTAAAACATAGATCGCGGAAATTTTCAAATACATCAGCTAACAACAAAACATCAGTTTTGAGATACAGGTTAGAATAATCCAACATGTTTTGACAACCAAAGTGTTGCCAAACATCTTTAGCACGATTATAGTCATCATTTGAAATTGCTGTATCGGTAAGTGAACTATAGAACTGATCTTGATTAGGTAAGGTGGTTAAATTAAGACAGTCATATGAAGTCATGAACTCATAAGGGTAAACACCCTTTTTCCGAAGACGATTGAAATCTTCCTTCGCAGGAAAGTTGTTTTTGAGTTCACGAAATTGTTCGTCTTTTAAGATTTTGGCTAGTTGATCTAAGCTGCATGGTAAAAATTTGAAAGAATCTACAAATCTCAAGCTAACTTTTTGATTGTTTATTGTTAGATGTTTAGTGAACGAAATATATTTTTCTTTATTTTGTGGAATTATATCGACATTTCCTTCAACAAAGTTCAGTGCATGTACAATAAAATGCGCATCGTAATTACTTAGATTGTGTAAAAAAACTGGAATATGACGGGGAGCACGGAATTTCTTTTCACATACTTCATGTGCAACACCTCTGAAATCTCCAGTTTGCCAATCAAAGACTAGAACTTTTTCACCGCTTAAATCAGTTTCACAAACGTGACAAGTTTTTGCATTAGTTACACTGTCAGTATCAACAGCTGAGAGCGGTTTAGGAGATTTTTGAACACAATTCTTTTTACATATTAATTTTAAGTCTTCATGCAATCTAGTCATAAACACTTTAGCACAATCTGGTCCACTGTATGTTACATATTTAGACAAACTATCATCGAATGAGCATTTGATGTAATATCCAAAACTGTAAGGCTCATGTTTTTGAACGTTATTGGTGTACGGTTTTAATGATTCATTAGAAGAAGTTTGTAAAGGATTTAATAACGCTTCAAAATCAGCATACACAACAAAAGGGATTCTCATTGTTTTTTGAAACTTATCAAACGTTAATTCGTCATTTGATACAGGTTTTCCAAACCAATTTTTTAAAGTTTTCTCACTGTTTGGTAATGTTGTGGTTATGTGCGAGCAGTCATGTTGTTGGTGATTAACTAATCTATCTCTAGTTGTGAAACGTAACAAACATCCATCGCATATGTATACAGCACCATCTTTATTAGTCATTTGTTTACTAACTAGTCGGGATAAGTTTTTGATGTAACAATAGTGTCCATTTATTCCATTTTGCACATATAAAAGGTTGACATGTGTGCTTTTGCGATTTTTTGTAAAATAAAGAGGCCCAATGACTGAATGTTTCTTTGATTTGTTATCAAATTCTAACCCGAAAACATTAATACTGATGTTATTTAGCTGTTCAACATTATGTATGTCATTTAACTTAACGGGGAACGATACACCAACAAATTTAAGCTTATTTAAATGGGTACTGTAGGAGGATGTTCGCTCTGCATTTTTGTTTGAAGGATATAACGCTGAGAGTAATGCCCATTTAAAACATAAATTATCTGCGTTTCTTACGTTAATAACTGCTTTTTTATCTTTAATATCTTTAGGTAAATCAATGAATGAGGTGCCTCGTAGTGGGTTAAACTTGTTTATGTTCAATTCTATACATATAATTTTAGTAAGACTCCATCCACTATCCTTTCTTTCAAAAGCACTTATTTTGTTCGCTAGAGTATCGCGTAAGGATGTCATGAAAATATTCAAATCATCGGTTTGGGAAATTATAAAATTGTTGGTTTGAAAATCAAATGAATTAGATAAGTTCTTAGTTTGTTGAACAAAATCTGCATGTAGAACACAATTTATTTTAACAGTTACATGTTGATTAAGGGTCTCATTTATTAAGAAAAACATATCATTTTTAACTGACTCCAGAAATGATTCCGGTGTTTGAAAGGAGTAGGACTGTTCTTTACTTTTAATTTTGTATGTAATAATACGCTGACCAAAAGCTGACTCTACAACACATACATTATCTAGAGAGTTGTGCGATTTTAAAACATTATTTTTATGTATATTGCTCTTAGCATGATTAGAAAAATATCTTCTGCTAACATGTTTATTACAAGCTTCGCAATATACCTTGTTTGCCGTTGAAGTCAATGCATCTTCTTCATTTCGCGGTCTTTTGCTATTATTTTCGTTTTCACCACCAGTTTCGGTACTTCTTTTGAGCACTCCTCCATGTCCCGTTTGATGTGCTTTTGATGATGGTGATGAGGATGATGATTGTTGACTGTAAGAGAAAACAAAACTGACTGAATTTGTAGTTCTCTACCATAGTCCACCATATGTGCTCATCGTGATAGGTGGTGAACCCATCGTTGCTTTATGCTGTTGGACGTATGTGTAGTCTTTAATCCGTTAGCCACCTTTTACGGTACCCAAGGAAAGAGAGGGGGTGATAGTATTCTTTCACTGCTACGTGACACGATTAACATTAATATCATGAAGTTGTAAAATCAGAGATTATGCTCGATGAAGTAAAATTAATGTTTAGGTACTCACCTAACACTGTTTTCAACCATGACACATATTTGATACAGCTCATCGTCTATTTTTACAGCTTGTTCAACTTCTTCACAGAGCTCCATCAAGTCTACATTTTCACAACTTTCTATAAGTTCCGAATTTATTTCGTTCTCAGCCTGATTCACGAAGAAAGCACTAACACATTCACGATCCATTTTAACAGCAAGTAGCAGCAACAACGTTGAATTGTAAGTGATGATCACTCTAGAGTTGAAGGTCCTATTTATACACCTAGTGCTAGGATTATACTTTGTGAATGGTTGAAGCACGACTTCGTAAGAACACAATAATGCGCATGCGTTTTATATTAGTTGAGATCCTTAGAAATGTTTCTTGCAACTTCGAAGAGTAGTCACTGATAACAATGACAATCAGTTTTTACTTCCGATAGTTTGGAGAATTGGATATTCCCTTTGTTATGTTGTAAAGGAATTTAAGAAAGGTGATTAAGACCACCTGGGACTCAGTGCAATCGATAAGAGTTTATTGTCATTTGTGTCATAGACTCATAGCATTAGGAATTCAAAGTTAAGTCATAACAAATATTTAAGTAATAGTAGCTATGTTAAGTTAAATAATAAATATGATAGAAAAAATATATTTGTAACTAGTTCGATTAAAACTCAATTTCATTCTGCTGCATCTAGTTCAAAGTCAGTAAAACAGGGAAGCATAAGTATGAAAAATAAAATAACCATGTAAATAACACAAAGAATCAGTTTATTGATAATAATATAAAAATCAAAATAAATTAAACTTAGACATGTTATTATCATAATACCATTTTCTAATACACACAGCATTATTTAATGCACAGTTTATTTTATGATTTACACAACTAAAGTCCGTTTTATTTTTACAAAATTTACTTTGTAACATTGAAAAATTAGGACATCCCTTTTCACCAATATCGATTACCACACAGTTTGCACATAAATCTTTGATCCACTTAATTTTTTCAAAACCCTTTGCAATAACTTTTTTATTCTTCAGATGAGGTATGATAACACGATGAAACTCCTTGTAGTCTATGTAGCCCTCACACCAGCTAATTCCTCGGTTTCTTTCTAACCATCTGACTCGTTTCTTTTCTACTTCTGTGAGATGATGAAATGAATATGGTGGCTTTACCAAAAAAGTTTGTGTATGTTCCTGGCTCGCAATGGCTACTTCTTTTACAATAAAATTGTTATTTATATCTTTAAATCCTTGAACATCCACTATAAGTGTATCTACGTTCATGATATCTTCTTTACGATATTACTTAGTGGTTTGTATTCAACAATGCAATCGTTGAGAATAAGACAGTATGCTGTAGTCTTATCTGGTAAATAGGAACTGTTTTCAGATTATCTGTTTGTCTGCAGCAGTCAACTACAAACAGAGGTGCTATATCTTTAAATTATTTCTATGTTAGCAACGGTTCTCCGTGACGTCCGTAATACGACTGTTGAAGTCGAACGTATTAAGATATTGAAAAGTAATGTAAATTGTTAACGAACAATGGAGGTGATTAGATAATGAGATAGGAATGTGGACGGTCCGAGGGTGTAATTACCATCGAAACAGTGATAGTTAAAACACCAATAGATGGATTTATAATCATAAAGTTATTCAAAGTGTATTTTCGTCTGTTTGTGGTGAATATTGTTTACTTTATTTGTATTTCAAACTTAGAGGTATGTGTATGACAGATTTTATTGATATGTTTACTGATGATACTTTTCAAAATGATATAATGTTAAAGCAAATGTTTAAGACTTTCATAGTTTAAAGGTAAGCAAAAAATTTGTAAGTAAAAAAATGAAATAAAACTGTACACAAAAAAAAATGCCTTTTACTTTAATCCCCTACCACAGAAAAAAAACCTATCAAGGAGTAATACAGAAAAAAAGAAATATAAATAATGTTGAATAAATTTATTCGTAATTAAATTAGATAACGAACCGGGGTCGTCTCATCGAAATAGTCATTATTTATTAATTATTACTTTATTCAATCTTTATTTTTAAAGGTATATTTCTTACAGTCAGGTACTTTGGTAATATCTTTGGAAATATTATAAATCAACTGTCGAGTTCGTTGGTGGTGCTTACTTTTGTTGTTAACGTAGTATTTCACTCGCACATCCGCATGTTTCCAGTGATCTGACTGTGGGACGTTTGTCAGCTTCTTCATCTCGTAAATCTCGATCTTTATGAGATGCGTTGCCGTCGATCCATCGTCTTCATTTGTTGAGATGTAAGCCATCCCATCTTTCGTTGCTCTTCCCACAGTAGATGATTGTATTTTAGGTTTTTTCTTCTTTGGAGGCTCCTCGAAGAATTCGTCGAGAGATTCGTTGTTCGGTCTATCTCTCTTGATTGGATATGGGGATGTATCTTCATCATCGGATGTTGGGAAGTAATATTGTTTATAGGTGTTTTCTTCGTAATCAACGGTGTTACCCATGCAACATGTGAGCTATAACAATGAATGAAAAGAAAAGTAAGTATTAAATAAGAATACAATAAAAACAACAGTATGACACGCACTGGAGAGTTGGTCTCTCAAAATAAGGAAGAGACACAAAGAAAAAAGTAAATTAATGTAATACTTACATCCATACTGTCTGCCATGTCCTCGGGTTACTAGGTTATACTTTGTCAATGGTTGAAGCACGACTTCGTAAGAACACAATAATGCGCATGCGTTTTATATTAGTTGAGATCCTTAGAAATGTTTCTTGCAACAACTTGCCTAAACGACCAAATACATTAAGATATCGGAAAGTAATGTCAATTGTTAACGAACAATGGAGGTGATTAGATAATGAGAAAGAATTGTGGACGGTCCGACGGTGTAATCGCCAAAACACAGTGATAGTTAACAATAGAGGCAATTAGATAAGGAGCAAGGGTCGTCTTATTGTTAACAATAGAGGTAATTAGATAACGAAGAAGGACCATCCGTGAGTAACGTAACTCGGAAACGGCAAGAGATATCGCTCTGGGACCCAGCGCAATCGATTCAAATGGGGGGGTTTTCCTTTTTTTTTTTTTTTTTTTTTTTTTTTTTTTTTTTTTTTTTTTTTTTTTTTTTTAGGTTTGGTCGACCCTTGAAACGACTTTTCGGCACACCAAAACAGGGTTGGGGACGCGATGATTCAGTGAGCCAGAACTGTCGAATACACACTACTTGGGGTCCATAAGCTACGCTAGATTTTAGTAAAGCAGGCAAAAGGAGAAGATAAGCAAAACTCTAAATTTATTCAACTGGTATTTTTATTTATTTGCAGCCAGATAGAGTTGCCAGTGTTAGGCCCCTGGTTTATTTGAATTAAAAAGCAAAAAAAGCCAATAAGTTAGTAATTCTTGTTTCGCAAAACAAATATATTTATCGGTAATATCGATTATCGGTTAGTGATCTGGCCAGAGTGCCCAATGGTAAAGAAAGGCCTGTAGATGCCCCACTTTTAGAAAGAGCCTCGTAATTTGAAACTTATTTATTATCCAAGAATAATTCCAGTTAGTTCAATCTTTCATCTTACATTACGACCTGTAATTGAGTTTTTGCAGAACCTTTTTTTTGAGGGTAGGAGGAGGTGTAGTATCCGATCCAGATCTTGTATGCAGAGTTACTAAGACTTATTAACGATAATAATAATTTAAGAGTTATTAACTTTAATTTATCATGCAATTTTTGATTAAATATTTTTATTGTGACGTCACATCAAAATTAATGAAGTCACAGCTCTAGTGCTTTATTGACCTCTGTGTTCTTACATTTATGTATGATCATTCGCATGACTACACTTAACTATATATTAATACGTGAAGCAAATACTTTTTATCCTTTTTTACGAAAATTGCGCGGACGCGAGGAGTATGAAATTTCGCACACTTATAGTTTATATAGAGAAGGATTGCAGAATGTTAATATATTTTTTTAATTATGCATAAAAAATACATTAAATCAATAAAACAAACATTACACACACTACCATGTATTTGACACACTCGCATATACAAAAATTTCAAAAATGGAAGAGGAGCGGCCGAAATCTGTCAATGCCAATCCAAACTCTCATTCTATCTTTTTTAATTTTTCATTGCTTAGAAGTTAGAATACAATCCGTGCAGCCTTAATAAAATTACGGTCGAATTTCGACTACTGGGCGACCACTAGTATTATATAAATATTTGATTTACAATTAAATGAAAAACTTAAGTAAACAATTAGCTATGTCTTGGTAACTCTGATGCATACAAGATCTAGATCGGACACACTTTGGATCTTTTTATATTTACCACACCTTTCTGATACACGTTGTTTATTTAGTTGCCGGAAGTTCTTGACGATTTCGTTGGCTCAACTCAATTGGCTTGTGATTGACGGCTTTAGTGAAAGGATGTGCTAGCGATACGAATGTCAGCACCTTCACACAGCCGAGCTTAGGGTTGCGTACATAATGCTAAACAGGTACATAATATAATAGGCTGATATACAATATGTAGAATGAACGCACCCTCTGAAAGTTCATCTCAGCTAAAAGACGTCCACTGCTGGACAAAGGCCTCCCCCAAGGATCTCCACAACGACCGGTTTTGTGGTGCCCGCATCCAGCGGCTTCCCGCGACCTTTACAAGATCGTCGGTCCACCTTGTTGGAGGCCTGCCCACACTGCGCTTTCCGGTACGCGGTCGCCACTCGAGGACTCTTCCGCCCATCAGTCAGTGCTCGCCCACTGCCACTTGAGCTTAGCAACTCTTCGGGTTATGTCGTTACCCTTGTTCTTCTGCGGATTTCCTCATTTCTGATTCGATCTCGCAGAGAAACCCCGAGCATAGCCCTCTCCAATGCTCTTTGAGTGACCTTGAGCCTTTTTATGAGGCCCATAGTGAGCGACGACGTCTCAATCCCGTATGTCATCACTGGCAACACACACTGGTCAACGTTGATTGTTGATTTCAGAGATTTTTTATATAAATCGTACATAGATAGATAGATTCCCTGTGTGGTGCCGGGGATAAAGAATTGCACCACGCCATCTCTTCCCGTGGGTGTCGTAAAAGCCGACTAAGGGACCATTCCAGAAGATGGGCAGCAGCATCTCTCTGAGGTTACCCTCAACCTACTGCGATCGCCAACCCGCCTGCCAAGCGTGGCGATTATGGCAAATACCCCCCATTCCTTGGGGGAGGCCTTTGTCCAGCAGTGGACGTCTTTTGGCTGAGATGATAGATAGATAGATGGAGTGCATGTTTTCATCCAAATTAAATAAAAATTAAGTGAGAAAAACAGTACATTCTTTCATTGAACAATCGTAAACAAAAGTTTAAAAAAACAAAGTACAAACTTATGTTATTACTATATACCAGTTTATACGGCATTTTCCGCTTCATCGGGCTTTTTTGGGGGTGACGATAAACTAAAAGGGTTCCTCAAGCCGTGTGAAACGAGCACCTTCGGAGGTTATCTAGAGGGAACGGCATCGCGCACTAGTGCGTGACCCCGTGTCCTACTAGATTTTCCGAGGGGTTCAGATCGGATCGGGGAGCAGAACAACCCGAGGGCGCCTCTAAAGGATCGGCCCTCGGCTCGGATTGACCGGGCCGTGGCGGTGGGGAGAAGCGCCCAGGTACATGTACGTACCTGGTATATAAACACGTTTTATCGGATCCCCCAAATCAATTATCACATGACCACTTCGTCGCTGAGTTAAGTCAGCCGACATAGGCAGCATCACTGCAGATTGAGCGCGCCCCACTATTAGGGGGGGCGCCGACTTCTCCACGGCCTGCACTCTGATTGAGTAACGCTAACGTCGCCTCCGTCCGCCCAGGGAGGCGACCGTTCCGTCAGCCTATGAAGCCCCTCAAAGGCTATAGGCATAGGGGGTGTTTAGTCAGTAGGAGTGTGACATTGTCTAGCTCAACCGCTTGAGGTAGTCGTACATGTAGTATTTACCTCCCCCCACCTTGCTAGTTTTACCAGGTGGGTACCCCAAAACTTAGAGCGCGTGTGAACCGGTTCTTCGTACCCTTGTTCTACGAGTACGGTGTCTTGGGCCTAAACTAGTGTGCATGTTTAGTGTATTCTGAAAATGTGTAGTGGCATTAAGAGGATCGGGCGGAGCTGAGGCTCGACGCACCAGCCTTCCCCTATGGATGTATTGGATGGTCATACCATAGCATAGGGAGAACGGGCCTAGTGCGGATTGGTGGTTGTCAACGACTGCTATGCAGCCGAGACCGACGGCTTCACGCTCCTTCCGAAGCACGGAAGAGATCGAGATAAAATATTTTTGGTCACCCATCCAATGACCGGCCTTTGTGAACACAGACCGGGCGCGTTAACCACTGCGACATCGAGGAATTGGCTTATTGAATAAAAAAATATTAATTTTGAAATTAGTAGGTTATGATTCTGAAATGTTTATTACGTATTATCACAAAACATTCAAAATATATAAGTGAGAGGCAGCGTCGCGCACTTGACCGTGTTTTTTAAATACTTCTGTTAACCTATTCCAAAGAGGTTGTCTCGTTAAAAAGATCTTGCTCGTTTGTAAATAGTAATGATGTTGTAAAAACTATTAGGTACGTGCAGATTGCAAGGTATATGAGTACACTTTTGAAAAGTTCTCTTTATGGGTGATAGATACTGTCAATTAAAATATAACTAACTTATTGTATTGCAACACTAGCACTTTACATTACCAACGACTTTGTTCGCATAGATTTGAGATTTTATTAAGCAAACTCTTTTTTATCATAAAATATCTTAGCATAAGTTACCTGTAAGAAAAATAGCATTCCAATATTGAAATAATTTTTGGAATTGTTCTACAGATAACCCACATCAAATAAACAGTGTCACAAACTTTTACCTATTTATTAATAGTAAGTACCTACCTATACATAGATATAGATTGCTGAAGTTAGCAACTTTCCTAAAGGTCATCGGATGGGTGACCAAAAATGTATCATCTCCTCCGTGCTTCAGAAGTCACGTAAAGCCGTTGGTGACCGAAGTTGTCGATTGTCGATGTCGATCGGTTATGAGGTCGGGAAGGATTTGCGAAATCTTTCAAAATTAAAAGGAAATCGAAAAATTAAAAATTAGTAATTTTGTATGGGATTCGCCACTTTGGATTACTCTTAATAGATGGCGTTCGTGACACATATCTAATCTTATCTATATATTAATACGTGAAGCAAAAAATTTGTACCCCTTTTTACGAAAATTGCGTGGACGAAGGAGTATGAAAATTCGCACACTTATAGTTTATATTGAAAAGGATTGCAGAATGTTAGTTTTTTTTTTAATTATGCATAAAAAATACATTAAATCAATAAAACAAACATTACACACACTACCATGTATTTGACACACACGCATTTAAACTCTTTTCAAAAATTTCAAAAATGGAAGAGGAGCGGCCGAAATCTGTCAATGCCAATCCAAACTCACATTCTAACTTTTTTAATTTTTCATTGCTTAGAATACAATCCGTGCAGCCTTAATTAATCTGAATCTCGGAAACGGCTCCAACTATTTTCATGAAGTTTAGTATCCAGGGGGTTTCGGGGGCGATAAATCGATTTAGCTAAGTTTCATTTTTAGAAAACGTCATTTTATCCGTAAAACAATCCAGGTATTTTTTAAACTTAGACATGACAACGTCTGTCGGATCTGCTAGTTAAATATAAAATGTTGACCTTCAAAAACGATGATAACATTTAGCATTATCGAACAGGTAGGCTACTCTTGACGCAAACTCAATCTCAATACAATTCCAATGCGATTAATATATATCGATATTGGGATAACTTTCGCAATTTCGAAACGCCCCATCTCGATAATAATTTGTTCACTCAATTTCCACGCAATTTAATTCCAATGTAGCGCTATTATCGCTTTTAAGAGTACCATTTGAATTTTTTAGATTTGGGATTGGAAATTTATTATTGCAATTGTGTTTCAAGAGTAACCCACCAGATTATTTGTCTGTCTAACAGTAGCTCGGCATTTTAGTTGCTATTTATAGTGGATAGGACAAATTCTGACATTACAAATTACAATGGATGATCGTGGGTTGTATGAGTTGTATCACAAGGCTGCGATCAAAATTCCTGTGGATTTGGACCTTATAGTTCTTAATCTTAAAGTAGACATTAAGGCAGAAAAGTTTTAACGTCGAAGTGAAACTACTTATTACGGATCTACTTGCGTTTAGAAATAGATAGATAATACTTTTATTGCAATAATATAAAACATAAACATGAACAAAAAAAAATTTACAAAGTTACAATTTGGCGGTCTTATCGCTTTCAAGCGATTTCTTCCAGACAACCAGTCGGATGGAGAGAGCTAATGTAAGATCAGAGATTTATTTTATACATTAGGTTAAATTAATGTTTATTCTGGACTTCTTGGCGGGAAAGTGAAGAGTCATGTCTGCGGTTTTGATTTATTTCCTAAAATTTGTGTTATCGAATATTAACGTGAAATAATGGTGGATTATTAACCGTTAAGTGTTCGTGAGTGTGCATGAGTGTTGGCATATGAAACAAAACAGTGCAACGTCACTTTTCAAATTCTCTCAAGAAGTCCGCCCGAGGACTTAGTAAGCCCAACATCTTTACTGAGATACTCGAAGGGTTGGATGTATATCATTTCTCACTTCTCATTTCTATTATCATTCATCATCATCATACAGGAAAGAAATATTGTTTATTTATGTATTACTTGTAAGAAAAATTACTTTGACACTGGCTAAATGTGCTAATCGCACAAAGCCATCAACTAAATAAAAAAAAATAAAAATTAGTTGGTAGCTTGTCACTAAACAATCTAATTTAATATAATATATCCATTACTTGTGAGATACATTGTGTTTTTATGCGATGGCCAAGTCAATCTATTTGTTTAAAACATAGAAGATGACAATATGTTGTTAGGTTAGCTAATTACGTAATAGGTACCTTAAGACAGAAGGTCCCTTAAGTAGGGACTGAATAAAGTAACCGACTTGGTATTACATGGATCTCACAACTTTTTACGGTAGAAGAACTGAGTGGCGAGACTTGGTTTTTTTACAAGTTTGTTTTTAATGGTATCAACATTTCAGATTCGTGAGTCATATTATAGTCTTATACTATTCACCGAAAGTTTGTGCATTTTTAGGGTTCCGTAGCCAAATGGCAAAAAACGGAACCCTTATGGATTCGTCATGACTGTCTGTCTGTCTGTCTGTCCGTCCGTATGTCACAGCCACTTTTTTCCGAAACTATAAGAACTATACTGTTGAAACTTGGTAAGTAGATGTATTCTGTGAACCGCATTAAGATTTTCACACAAAAATAGAAAAAAAAACAATAAATTTTGGGGGTTCCCCATACTTAGAACTGAAACACAATTTTTTGTTATCACACCCATATGTGTGAGGTATCTACGGATAGGTCTTCAAAAATAATATTGAGATTTATAATATTATTTTTTTCTAAACTGAATAGTTTACGCGAGAGACACTTCCAAAGTGGTAAAATGTGTCCCCCCCTGTCATTTCTAAAATAAGAGAATGATAAAACTAAAAAAATATATGATGTACATAACCATGCAAACTTCTAACGAAAATTGGTTTGAACGAGATCTAGTAAGTAGTTTTTTTTAATACGTCATAAAGTACGGAACCCTTCGTGCGCGAGTCCGACTCGCACTTGGCCGGTTTTTACAAATGTAATAAATAAGCTTACCATACCTGCAGTCTCCAAGTCTCCATATTTTGTGACAGAGGCGAGGCGATTAAAGGCGAGGCGCTTTCCCGATAAACGTAACAAATACATCTTCAAAATAACTTTCAATTCATTAAAGTCAGTGCAATGCGTTACGCAAATATTTACCCAAGCGAGTGACGGTCGCAGATATATTCTAAAAACTTATGCTCTTGTCACATAATGTACGTTAAAAGTGTTAATTTATCAATGTTACGGAACATAGCGCTTGATAAATGGACAGTTTCGAAAGCAATGCGAATTTGGCACCACAATATGATGAATACATAATTAAATTATTTATTTGTTCCGTTTGCGATGGAGAGATTGTGTCCATGGGGGCCGGGGGCCAAGGAGCTTGTTAAAGAGTGCTCGTCTTGTTGAGGCCTCTGGTGACAAGAAGGCTGGCAGCTACCTCTGCCAACGTAAGTATTATATTAACTTGGCAATCCAAAGAGGTAATGTTGCCAGCATTCTTAGGACTGTTCCCATGAGCCCACAGCTGGAGGACATTTTTTATTTATCGTTTTTGTTTTGTCTTTAATTAAGTTGTTTCTATTGCTTTATTTTTTCTTTAATGCAGTAAGATGATCACATATTGTTTTCTAATGAAACAACTTTTACGGATCTAGTAGGATCCAATCTTGCAAAATATTAAATCTCAACACCATACTGCCAAACCGAAAGATACTGTAAGCTCTATCTGCGTAAAACGAAACGCACCTGATTAAATTTAAATGAGGGTATACAAGCTACTAACTAAATATGAGACGACCAACACCTCAGTCTCCCTGTGAAGGGTTCGAAACGTCAGGATAAACATTAATTATTCTTTATTTATTATTGAGGAGCTCGATGGCGCAGTGGTTAACGCGCCCGGTCTGCGAGTGCTGAGGTTAAGCAACTTTCGCAAAGGCCGGTCATCGGATGGGTGACCAAAAATGTATCATCTCGAGCTCCTCCGTGCTTCGGAAGGCACGTTAAGCCGTTGGTCCCGGCTGCATTAGCAGTCGTTAACAACCATTAATCCGCACTGGGCCCGCGTGGTGGTTCATGGCCCGTTCTCCCTATCCATCCGTAGGGAAGGCTCGTGCCCCAGCAGTGGGGACATAAATGAGCTGATGATGATGATGATGATGATGATGATTCTTTATTCTAAAAGTGATGTGTAAAATAAACGCGAGTAGATCCGTAAAAGTTGTTTTATTTCAATACAGTATGTAAGATGAGTTTAATTATCCTGATTAATTAATAATCTCGAGCTTCTCCGTGTTTCGAAGATAAGTAAAACTGTTGGTCCCAGCTGCATTAGCAGTCGTTAACAACCACCAATCCGCACTGGTGGGTTACTCTTGAAACACAATTGCAATAATCAATTTCCAATCACAAATCTAAAAAATTATTGGAATCATTGGAATTAAATTGCGTGGAAATTGAGTGAACAAATTATTATCGAGATGGGGCGTCCCGAAATTACGAAACTTATCCCAATATCGATACATATTAATCGAATTGGAATTGTATTGAGATTGAGTTTGCGTCGAGAGTAGCCTATCTGGGCCCGTTGGTGGTTAAAATCTAGATAGATCTAGATATATTTTTATTAAAAAAAACATAAAACATAGCGTTTTTCTCATAAGTACTATGAAAGTAGTTAGGACATCGTCGTAGCTTATTTAAGAAAAGAAAAGAAAATCATGTTTTTTTTTCTATCGAGGCCTTAATCTGCGTATTGGGAACAATAAATAACATTGTCTACTTAGAGTCAATATTATAAAGCTGAAGAGTTTGTTTGTTTGGTTGAATGCGCTAATCTCAGGAACTACTGGTTCGAATTGAATAATTATTTTTGTGTTGAATAGTCTATTTATTGAGGAAGGCTATATTTGACACCAATATATAAATAGTTGTAAGATGACTGTGTAATAGGAGAAAATAAATATTTTTTTATTATTATTATTTATTATTATTATATTACATCACGCTATGCGCTATGACTAATAGGAATGGAGCAGCAATGAAAAATGTTGCAAATACGGGAAAATATTTTTATGCTGCTTCTTAAAATAGTTTTTTATTAGATTGTTCGCTAATTAACGCGGCCGAAACCGCGGGGTACAGCTACTTGCAAATATAGTCTATTTTTATATTAAACTTTTTCGACTTGAAATTTCATTGTTGTCAGTGCCATAAAAAACAAACTAGGTACCTATAGGTACCTATTATATCCATGAAGCTGTGTTGGCTGTGTTATATCTACAGCTTCATGCCCATATCTCTAATAGGTTTTACAATGTAGTATTACCACTATCACCGTCTATCTATCAAAGACAAAAGCGATTAAGACGAAATACCATGCGGCGCGCGCTGTCATTATAAGTAAGTTTTGCACCACAAAATAAGGCGACCCAGTAAGCCCGGCCACGACTTTTGGCTTAGCTAAATGCGGCGCGGCAAGCGGCGCGGTTTTGGCGGGCGGAGCGTTGTCTATGTCTATGTCATTGTTTAATTCCTCCCATAACCTTTTTATTACATGTTTAAACTACAGTAAAATTTATTACAGAACAAAACTTAAAACAAAAAAAAGAAACAACTTAACTGAACTTAAAAAAACCAAAGAAATAAAAATAGCAAATTAAAAACTAAACGCCTATAAATAAAAGATGTCTTCCAACTGTGGGCTCATGGGAACGGTCCCAAGAATGCTGGCAACATTGCCCCTCTGGATTGCCAAGCTAATACGCTGGCAGAGGTAGCTGCCAGCCTTCTTGTCACCGGAGGCCTCAATAAGGCGAGCACTTAGCTCTTTAACAAGTTGCCTTGCCTCCGGCCCCCATGGACCCATTGTTTCCACCGCAAACGGAACAAATAAATAATTACGACCCAGGTTCGCGTATTTGTGCCGTTTGCGATTTTCAGCGCTTACCGCAGCAGCCCCCACATGAAGAGAAGTGGCGCGAACATGCGAGGGAGCCACGGTGTCAGCACAGGTTGCATCCCACACCAACGGCCTGCCAAGCTTCCAGGGCCCAATGGTCATTCCGTCAGGTCTCTTGCCATTTAAGTTTAAACTTATGTTGAGGATGTTTTGACATCCATAAGCGCGGGCGATTTAAAATTTTAGTTATAAACGGTTTAATTAAATAATAATAAAACGGTTAAATTTTAGTTAAAACTAGCACCACGGTGGCGGAGAACCATTCATAGTTTCGGCTGCTTTTAAGTCAGCCATGATGTTGAATGTTTTGAACACCATAAACTAGACTTTTGGTTGAATGGCGTTGTTCAATCAAAAGGCTAGCTGTGCAAATAAGCGGCTGTCTTAACCAGTTGGCTGCGACATTGGTATCTACTTTAGAATTAACATAAAGTTTTACATGATTAATGATGATGCTGAAAGTTATTGAGATGTTTGTATGAATTAAAGCTCGAGTTGCGTGGCAGACATTATAATAAATAAAAACGACAAACCCTGGCGACACAGATAATATAGATATTTGGTCTGTGGTTGATGACTCTTAAAGCAGTATCAGCAGTAGCAAAGGAGCTGAGATTAAGCAACTTTCGCAAAGGCCGGTCATCGGATGGGTGGTCAAAAAATGTATCATCTCGAGCTCCTCCGTGCTTCACGCTCGAGCTCGAGCTTTCAGGCACGTAAAGCCGTTGGTCCCAGCTGCATTAGCAGTCGTAAACAACCACCAATCCTGTTCGCTCTATCCATCCATAGGGAAGGCTCGTGCCCCAGCAGTGGGGACATAAAATGAGCTGATGATGATGATGATGATGAAAACGAGACGGGTATAATATACGGTACTATACTCGTCTCTTATTTTGAGAGTTAGTTGATTGCCTTGAACGGCATATTCAACGTCACCGGACTTCATTGGGGGCGGCGAAAAACTTAAAGGGTTCCTCAAGCCGTGTGAAACGAAGCACCGTCAGAAGTTGTCTAGAGGGAACGGCATCACGTTAGTACTAATACGTGTCCCCGTTCCCTTCTATTATCCGAGGGGTTCGGATCAGGTAGGCTACTCTTGACGCAAACTCAATCTCAATACAATTCCAATGCGATTAATATGTATCGATATTGGGATAAGTTTCGCAATTTCGGAACGCCCCATCTCGATAATAATTTGTTCACTTAATTTCCACGCAATTTAATTGCAATGTAGCGCTATTAACGCTTTTAATAGTGCCATTTGAATTTTTTAGATTTGGGATTGGAATTGTATTGAGATTGAGTTTGCGTCAAGAGTAGCCTACCTGATCGGACACGCCGCGTCTCGTTCAGTCAGACAAAAATAGTAATTTATTAACCCTTGAGCCCAACATAGTCCTCAGTTTTGTTTTAGTAGAGTCGAATTATAGTCAAGATAGAACTGTAATAGGGATGTGTTGGATTCGACGAAAAAAGTATCGAGTGTTGTGTAAAGTATCGATTCTTACTCAGTATCGTAATAAAAAGTATCGACTACCAAATTACTTGGTATCGTGTCAAGTATCGATACTTTTTGCGGATCCCTAGCTGTGCCCGCGTTACTCTGATTGAGTAACGCCAACGTCGCCTCCCATCCACGGGAGGCGACCGTTCCGTCAGCCTATGTAGCCCTTCCAAGGCTATAGGCATCAGGGGGTGTTTAGTCAGTAAGAGTCTGACACAGGCTAGCTCAACCGCATGAGGTCCCCCCACCGCCGGATTTCTAGTTTTAGCAAATGGGTGCCCCATCTGCGAGGTCATAAAAAAACGTAACAACGTCTTAAGAAGGTGTCGGGAGGTGTTGGGGGTGTCGGGGGGTGTTGGGGGTACGTACCGCGGTGGCGATGCCGGACACGGGCTTGCACAGCAGCCTGCAGCAGCCCGTCGAACAGGTAGCCGGGAGGAGTTGGGGGTGTCGGGAGGTGTTGGGGTTGTCGGGGGGTGTTGGGGGTACGTACCGCGGTGGCGATGCCGGCCACGGGCTTGCACAGCAGCCTGCAGCAGCCCGTCGAACAGGTTGGCGGGAGGAGTTGGGGGTGTCGGGAGGTGTTGGGGGTGTCGGGGGGTGTCGGGGGGTGTTGGGGGTACGTACCGAGGTGGCGATGCCGGCCACGGGCTTGCACAGCAGCCTGCAGCAGCCCGTCGAACAGGTAGGCGGGAGGAGTTGTTGGTGTCGAGAGGTGTTGGGGGTGTCGGGGGGTGTTGGGGGTACGTACCGCGGTGGCGATGCCGGCCACGGGCTTGCACAGGAGCAGCAGCCCGTCGAACAGGTAGGCGGGAGGAGTTGTTGGTGTCAGGAGGTGTTGGGGGTGTCGGGGAGTGTTGGGGGTACGTACCGCGGTGGCGATGCCGGCCACGGGCTTGCACAGCAGCAGCAGCCCGTCGAACAGGTAGGCGGGAGGAGTTGGGGGTGTCGGGAGGTGTTGGGGGTGTCGGGGGGTGTTGGGGGTACGTACCGCGGTGGCGATGCCGGCCACGGGCTTGCACAGCAGCCTGCAGCAGCCCGTCGAACAGGTAGGCGGGAGGAGTTGTTGGTGTCGGGAGGTGTTGGGGGTGTCGGGGAGTGTTGGGGGTACGTACCGCGGTGGCGATGCCGGCCACGGGCTTGCACAGCAGCAGCAGCCCGTCGAACAGGTAGGCGGGAGGAGTTCGTGGTGTCGGGAGGTGTTGGGGGTGTCGGGGGGTGTTGGGGGTAAGTACCGCGGTGGCGATGCCGGACACGGGCTTGCACAGCAGCATGGCTAAATTTCTACTCAGCCGATTGTGCTTCTTTGTCGCTCGTTCCGCGCTCTCGCTTGCACTTCAAGCCTTAAATTTCTAAAATATAAATACTAGTAACAGTAGTTGACAATCATCATCAGCTCATTTTATGTCCCCACTGTTGGGGCACGAGCCTTCCCTATGGATGGATAGGGAGAACGGGCCATAAACCACTACGCAGGCCCAGTGCGGATGATTTTTAACGACTGCCAATGCAGCCGGGACCAACGACTTTACGTGCCTTCCGAAACACGGGGGAGCTCGAGATGATACATTTTTGGGCACCCATCCGATGACCGGCCTTTGCGAAAGTTGCTTAACCTCAGCACTCGCAGACCGGGCGCGTTAACCACTGCGCCATTTGACAACAACAATAATTAATTCCAGAACATAAACTTACATCTACAATAAACATTGGCTAAATACGTGTTTTAAATATTGTGTCTCTGTCTAAAAGTATTAGCTAAAAAGTGACAGCATCTGTTTTGAGCCTTGTCTAACTTGAGCCATAGTTTTGTGGTAAAGCAGTAAAAGTTAATATGACAAATCATTTCCCTTTTTTTATTTGACTTATGCATGAATTTCTGTTAACCTAAAAAGGTTTTAATAAACGCTCAATTGTTTGCCATTATCAAACAGATTCTATTTAAAAAAAGTTTTGACAGTTGCAAAAAAGTTTCTTCTTTCTTCTTTCAATCTCACAAGTAATGCATATATTATATTAAATTAAATTGTTTAGTTACAAGCTACCAACTATTTTTTTTTTCCTTTATAGTTGATGGCTTCGTGCGATTAGCATATTCAGCCGGTGTCAAAGTAATTTTTCTTCTTACAAGTAATACATAAATAAACTATATTTCCTTCCTGTATAGTGAATGATAATAGAAGTGAGAAGTGAGAAATAATATACCCTCCAACCCTTCGAGTATCTCAGTAAATATTTACAATCTCAGCTTTACTAAGTCCTCGGGCGGACATCTTGTGAGAATTTGAAAAGTGACGTTGCACTGTTTTGTTTCATTTGCCAACACTCATGGACACTCACGAACACTTAACGGTTAATAATCCACCAATATTTAACATTAATATTCGACATAACAACACAAATTCTAGAAAATAAAACAAAACCGCGGACATTACTCTTCACTTTCCCGCCAAGAAGTTCGTTTATCTATTGTCTAACCAGTCAACACATTCGTAGTTCTGTTTTGATTAAAAAACAGCAGACGTCATAATAATAACATTACTAATATCAATAAACAAACAAGTGAATAACAAAGTTAATATTAAGCCACATTTCGCTACGAGTTTATTATTGTTAATGCTTTTGACTTTACGACATTTTAATTGAGAATTAATTTATTCCAAAGAACAATAGTTAATAAAATCCTCTCTACATGTGGCTCGAAATGAGTTTTACTGATCATAATTTAGAAATTTCTAAACATTTATTCGACTATAAAAATAAAGAGCATTAAGAAAGAACGAGCTCTCAGAGGTCAACCTAAAGGCACAGAATAATATACCTAAAAGACTACTGTCACAGAAGAAGAATACTAGCAGAACTTGCACTCTTTTGTTGTTGACGAAATGCCGCCATTACTTTTGATCAGTTATGCAAGGATCCGGAACAAAAATGCATCTCGAAAGTGATCCTCTTTGCTCACTCATACATTTAAATTTCGAATAACAAAATCTGAAAAAACATTGGATAGCATCAAAAACTTCAGCTTACTGTGAACCTTATATCCTACACATAAAGGTTAATTACGGTTGAAAACATAGTATTTAATATTTACTGTCATCGCCACAAACAAACGTCATTGTGGCTCCGTGGCAGTCGCGTACCGTTTTTCAAGCGTTCATCGGGAAAAATGTCAACTGTCTAACTATCACGGTTCATGAGATACAGCCTGGTGACAGACGGACAGACAGACCTTTGGGTACGGAACCCTAAAAACAAACTACTCGTTTACAATTTAACAGAAAGCTTGACAAATAGGGTAGTTTCCTAGGGTAGTATCAGGAAGTCGGATACTGGGTAGAATCCTACCATTAGATTTTTCTTTTGTTCGTTACGGACAAACATTTTAGCCCTCATCTTACCTGATCTAAAGTGATGTTATGGTTGAAGGTGGAACGCACTTCACCCGGAGTCCTCAACAACTGAGCCACTAGCTTCCTATAATATAATATTAAAAAAATAGTTATAAAAATGGTGTTAACATTTTTATAGCTAATTTTATTTGGCGCCTTGGCGTATGTCTGTATTATATATAATTTATGTTCATTGATTTTGGATGATTTTGATAAACACATTAAAAAATATACTTAAATAGTTACATAAAAGTAATTATTACCTTGTTGGTAGGCTACATAATGTATACGAATGTCTTATTACGTTTCTTTATGTAAGAATCCCGCTATAAAGTTTTTATTTCTTCTTATTAAAAGTTATCATGACCTCTGTATATTTTAGCAATAAAACTTTAGATAGGTAGGTCGTACTTAACGAGTGTTGTGAAACAGGTATTATGTTATTATTTTTAATTAAGATTATCTAAGTAAGTATTCAATATGTTGATTATTGAAATTAAACACTTAATTTTTTTTGAAGTATGTAAGTAGTTTTTTTTTAATGATAATTATTATTATAACAGAATGACGTTTTTAAGGTTTTGTAGGATCTGTGGTAACAGGGAGACTGAGGTATTATTACGTGGTTAGGTTTATATTATTAGTCCATGGTGGTTAGAACAGAAAGAACTCGAATCAAACTCCATGGTCTTCTTAAACAATTTTTTATTAAAGTGAAACAACTTTTACGGATCTACTCGCGTTTATTTTACACATTACTTTTTAATGTTCATCCTGACGTTTCGAACCCTTTGCAGGGTCCGTGGTCACAGGGAGACTGAGGTGTTGGTCGTCTCATAATTAGTTAGAAGCTTGTATACCCTCATTTAAATTTAATCAGGTGCGTTCCGTTTTACGCAGAAAGAGCTTACAGTATCTTTTGGTCTGGCAGTATGGTGTTGGTGCTGGTATTTAATATTTTGTATGATGGGATCCCAGGCTGGTGGTAGATTCTAACCATCTTCTCTATTGAAATTAGAATGTTTTTTAATTTCTTTTTCTTTTTTCTTTTTTAATGTTGTTCTCTAGCGAGTATTTGTGGTTTATCAAATCTGATGTAATGGTTGGGCCCCTCTACACAGAAAAAACGGTTTTCTCAAAATAAGCAAAAAATACTTGCATGAAAGCAAATTGCATTAAACCAAGATTATGGTTGTTTCATATATATGGAAACTATTATTTTCTTACGTAAAGGAAAAAAATATCTTAAATTGACATTAAAACAAATCTTGAATGAAGACAATTTCACTTGATTTAAGACATTCTTATCTTTCACCAAGAATTATTACAGCCGGTTGCACCAAAATTTTCATTTTACGAATTCGTAAAAAGTAACGTAAAAAGTAAACGTATAATGTAAAACGTTGTTGTACCACGTTTTGCGATACCTTTTACGGTTACATTATACGGTTACTTTTTACGTAGCTCAAACCTTGCTCATAACGTAAAAGTATAAGATTTTGACAGTTCGTTCGTGTTTGCAATTCGTGTTGGAGGTTAGAAAACGCTCTATTTATTTAAAGAAACGTGCTCTGAGAGAATAAATCACGATAATGTCTTCCACAAGTTCTGACAGTGATAGTGAAATTATTCAATATATCACTCGCCGTCGTCGGAGAACAAATATTAGAGTAGACCAAATGCTCATTGAAGGTAGCGATTTTTGTGCCGCTATCGAATCAGCAAGACCACGGCACATTACATTTGCAGATGTATTGATCATGAAATTCCATCTAATACTCCAAGATCAGTTTCAAATCTACAACTTAACCTTCGGGGAGCTAGGTATGTACTTCACAACGAAACGAAACACCATCATTACACCGTCGCTAATGTATATGAAAACCCGAAATATACAAATAAACAATAACGACCTATCCCCAAAAAGCCCAATAAAGCACCTAACGTTATTGTAAGTAGATAGATATTTACTTTTCTTGCAGAATGTCATCTTCCAAAATAATCATCATCATCATCATCATCAGCTCATTTTATGTCCCCACTGCTGGGGCACGAGCCTTCCCTATGGATAGATAGGGAGAACGGGCCATAAACCACCAGTGCGGATTGGTGGAAAAAATAATATTTTCCATTATTAAATGTACTTTCATTACTATTTCAAAACTACAAACAAAAATAAACAAACCATCAACGTCACGCTACTGACACTTATGACGCTAATTATCATGGCTTACTACATGTAAAATAAAAACTACCATGGTAGTAAAAAACTACTAAGGTAAAATGGTAAAATTAACGTTTCATTTGTGTAGCAAGTAATTTTACTGATACTTTTACTCGTATTTTGTTGGTGCAACGTACATTTACGAATTCGTGAAAGTGACGGAATAGTTTATGTAAAACGTAAAACTGAATTTGTAAAAGTATATCAATTTTGGTGCAACCGGCGGTTAGTATTCTTATTGTAAGTCGACGATTCTTTTGGTGTAAGCTTAGAATGTTTTTTTATTTTAAGAAAATGTTGATTTGAATTCAGAAAGTAAACAACTTCGCTTTATATAAAATATACTTAATTTTAAGACAGGGTTTGTAGCCGTACGGACCCAACCACTATGTTTCACAGGCGTAAAAGCGCAGGGTTTAGTGACGCAGTAATAGACTATACTAGGAACACAGAAAATCAAAGGAAGACCAAGGTAGTTCCAATAGCTTGGAAGCGACTTAGTACAGACTAAAATCTCTTAACTATATAAAAGTTACAATTTTTACTTATAGTTTCGTAAAGAACATCTCGATAGCGCGATTCAGGATGCTACCGCCAGCGCCATCTAGTAACAAAGGGCGGAACGACAGAAAGATAAATAAACTTTCATTTTGAAGTAAGTATTTCATTATATTAAAACAATAATATTTAAATTTCTTAGATTAATTTTACTTTTACTTCATTTAAAATATTTTTCCTTGATTGTAAAAATTGCACTAAGAGTATTATTTATTTGTTTTGTGAGAGTCAATATCCTTATAATAAGACAATTTTCCTTATAATTAATTACCATGTCAAGAAAAATATTTTTCTTGCTTAAAGAAATCCTTTTTTTCTGTGTAGAGCATGTTCATGGGCAGACTTATTTTCGCGCCTATACTTATTCAATACAATTTATTATTATTATTATTATTATTTGATACCGTACCGCACAATACTACCTATATATTACACTATCACTTTACTCGTGACTGAGACTGACTGATTTGAGATTTAAAAATAAACTCTTTAAAAAAAAATAGCCTTTGTTACCCGCAAGGAATGTAGCATTCTATCAGTGAAAGAATTTTTGGTATCGGAGCAGTAGTACCAAATATTAGCCGCGACATACAAACAAAGTGACAAACGTTACCTCTTTTATAGTATAGATTAGCTGATCGGCGGATTTCGTACCGCTTTGACAGTTTCCATGCCAACAAAGCAAACAAATCATTCGTCCGCTTAAGAACACCCGTTACGCATGATGGACCCCTCGCCTCTCGGCCTGCCGAGAGGCGAGCGATCCGATAGCCTTCACAGCCCATCAGGCTAAAGGCGTCCCCAGGGGTCGTTACCGGGTCGGTTTTCTTATAAAAGACCAGCCCCGGATCCACGTGGCATTAAATGCATTACTTCAATGCAGCGACGTGCGAATTTGTTTGCAAATTTTCCCCTGGGTAAACAAAAAAAAAAAAAAAAATGATGGACCCCTATAGCAGCGCCACCTACCGGGTCCAATTGTTAATCTAAACCATTCTCAAATCCACTTGAACAACACACAGAAAATTTCATTCAAATCGTTCCAGCCGTTTAGAAGGAATTCAATAATATACACACGCACAGAAGATTAGAATATTGTGCAAATAAATGTTTGAATTTGAATTTGCTTTCGTGCTGTTTGTACATTTCATAATCATCATCATCATCAGCTCATTTTATGTCTCCACTGCTGGGGCACGAACCTTCCCTTTTGGAAACCACTTTCGTGGTTCTAACCAGCCCGCCGAAATTATTCAACCTTTTTACCAGCCGGTTAGAACCACGATAGCTCAATTGGAAGAGCACCTAACCCGGTATGTCAGAAGGGTGCAGGTTCAAATCCTACTCGTGGAAATTTTTTCAACATTTCTGTTTATGTAATTTGTTCGCAACAAAATTTGCGTTAAAAAGTTATTTGAACATTTTATTAATAATATTATAAAGAGGAAACCTTTGTATTTGTGTATGTATGTATGTATGTATACATGTATGTTTGTATGTTTGTAACGAATAAATTCAAAAACTGCTGGACCGTTTTTAAAAATTCTTTCACCAATAGAATGCTACATTAGCGCTGAGTAACATAGGCTATAATAAAAAAATGTAAGTATTATATAAAATACTAAAAAGGACAATTTAATTTTCCAATACAAAATGATTTGTTTGTTTTGTTGTCATGGAAACCATTGATATATAATTAACTCAATGACGGAAACTGTCAAAGCGGTACTAAGTCCGCCGGGTCAGCTAGTATTCAATAAACTCAACCATATGCCATTTAATTTTATCTATGCAAAATCACACTCATATTTTAAATGCAAAAGATAGTTTATAACCTGGATTAACACATTGAATACTTTTTATCCTGATATTCCCACGGGAACGGGAACCACGCGGGTGAAACTGCGGGCGGCCGCTAGTAACTTCATAAGTTCAAATTTTTACAGTTAGGCGTAATGTGTTATGCAGGCGTGCGTACAACTCACATTTGACCTAAAATTTGCTGCCAAAATTGTTTTTAGAAAAATAGACTTCATGGTTCCTATGGCACTTTCTCAGTATCTCTTATGCTTTCGGACTTTCCCTATACTGTCCCAGTTAAAAGGAACAACTGTATTAAGTTAAATAAACATTTAATGCGACACTTGAAAAAAATACATCAATTTTCATCGAAAGTTGTAGGAGTAACCCCAACGAATCTGAAATTTTGATATAGATAACTTCATGCCTTTGTCTTTAAAACCCTATGCTCAAAACCACGATTGTGCAATTTTATTCAATCGTAATTTTTTACGAAAACACCTCTAAAAAATCATGAATGCGCAAATTACAATCAAATTTCTTAATATATATGTTTTGAAATCATTCAAATATATTGATAACATCAATACTCGTAGTTTAGTTGCTGCATATTTTAATAACTAAAACCAGTAATTTATTAAAAATATTTTTTTAAATTCTGTTATACGTAGCGCCTGCGAAAATTGAGACCGCAAAATCTAAAAAAATATTTTTATAAAATTACTGGTTTTAATTATCAAAATATGCAGCAACTAAATCACGAATATTGATGTTATCAATATATTTGAGTGATTTCAAAACATATAGAATAAGTAATTTCATTGTATTTTTTTAATGATTTTTAGAGGTGTTTTCGTAAAGAATTACGATCGAGTCAGAATTGCACAATCGTGTTTTTGAGCATAGGGTTTTAAAGACAAAGGCATGAAGTTATCTATATCAAAATTTCAGATTCGTTGGTCTTGTCATACTCCTACAACTTTCGATGAAAGTTCGTTGATGTATTTTTTTAAGTGTCACCTTAACGCCTCGATACTTGATAAGATTTTTTTTTGATGCATCTATATGCAATACGTTTATTTATTTCAGGTAACAAAACAGTGTACAAGATGGAAAAATACAAAGAGGCCCATAGAATAGAATAGCTCCCGAGTTTGTGATTACCGCATTTGGCCTGCGTGGTGATTAAGCCATTACCCACAAATTTTAGCGATGACTTGATTTCAACCATGGAAACCTTTGTCCAACCGTTTGTAGTATTTCATTATGTACATTGATTGTAATAAAGGTTAGAATGTAAGATTATTGAAAACACTGAAATCGCATGTCGTTGTACCAAAAACAAAAACATTATGCTTACTCAATCATTTAAAAAAAAACAAATAAACTTACCAACAATAATCCCAATTTCAGATGCATGTTCACAAACAATTACTTTTACGACAAAAGAGGTTTATGTACAAAATTAAAAAAGCTCAATTAAAAAAATAAATCAAAATTCGAATTACGCGCGCTGTCAATTCGAGCGCCCAAAAACTGACAGGTCCCCGTTCCTTTCGACGTAAGGTAAGACTGATCGCTGCGCGCGTGCGTTCACAGCACTGTTGCCTGCAATAATTATTACATAGTTCGTGACTTTTGACCTCTAGACGAGAGAAACATGCTGTCGCTGCTTAGCTCGCGGCGAAATTCGGTACTACGCTCGTCCAATACAACTTTTACTATTTCGCGTTGACACTAGCGCCACTCTCGGCAGAATAAAAACTTTGCAAGAACATTTGTTTAACAAACTTTACAAGACAACGGCGAAATTAAGAACTAAATGTACGCTTATTAATTCTAGCTATTCGCATAGACACTAGCGCTAAGTTGATAGTAAATACAATTTGTAAACGTAGCTATATGTTCTTAGTGGTTACAATCATGGAATACTTAATATCTTGTCGATATTTAGTGTAGGTACAGTAATAAGAGTTACATAACGTCAGCTTACATCGAAAACCGCTTAACTCCATCGGACCTTATTTTCCAGGGGGCAAAAAAAAAACTGTATTTTTAGGGTTCCGTAGCCAAATAGCAAAAAACGGAACCCTTATGGATTCGTCATGTCTGTCTGTCTGTCTGTCTGTCTGTCCGTCCGTATGTCACAGCCACTTTTTACCGAAACTATACGAACTATACTGTTGAAACTTGGTAAGTAGATGTATTCTGTGAACCGCATTAAGATTTTCACACAAAAATAGAAAAAAACCAATAAATTTTAAAATGACATTGAGGTTTCTAATATAATTTTTTCTAAACTGAATAGTTTACGCGAGAGACACTTCCAAATTGGTAAAATGTGTTTTCTAAAATAAGAGTATGATAAAACTTAAAAAAATATATGATGTACATTACCATGTAAACTTCCACCGAAAATTGCTTTGAACGAAATCTAGTTAGTAGTTTTTTTTTAATACGTCATAAAGTACGGAACCCTTCGTGCGCGAGTCCGACTCGCACTTGGCCGGTTTTTTTGAATTCATTCAGAGAACAGTAGAACAAATCAATTTTGTTTGCAATTCGGTTTAGGGCGATCAGTACACGCGTCAGCGTCAAAATCTATATTACACGGAGGAGCTCGATGGCGCAGTGGTTAACGCGCCCGGTCTGCGAGTGCTGAGGTCAAGCATTCGCAAATGCCGGTCATCGGATGGGTGATCAAAAATTTATCATCTCTTGCTCCTCCGTGCTTCGGAAGGCACGTTAAGCCGTTGGTCCCGGCTGCATTAGCAGTCGTTAACAACCACCAATCCACCACCCGCGTGGTGGTTTATGCCCCGTTCTCCCTATCCATCCATAGAGAAGGCTCGTGCCCCAGCAGTGGGGACATAAATGAGCTGATGATGATGATAATGATTATACGACTTGGTGGCAGAGTGGAAGAGCGCTCGGCTCGATATCCGAAGGTCTCGGGTTCAATTCCCAGGTCGGGCAAAATGTATTTCGGATTTTTCGATGCACAACCCGGATTTGTGATCATCAGCCCGCATTTGGCAATCGTGGTGATTAAGTCATTACCCATCAATTGTAGCGATGACTTGATTTCAATGAAGGAGGCCCAGCAGTGAGACAGTTATAGTTTGAACATTTATAAATAGCTTGCTTACTTCTTAACTGATCTTTAATATTTGTAAAAATATTATGATCGGATGTCAGTGACGGTAGTTGTTGACATTGAATGGGCGCCTTTGGCTTTCAAAGTAAAAAGTGTTGAATAATTTCGGCGGGCTGGTTGGAACCACGATAGCTCAATTGGAAGAGCACCTGACCTGGTATCTCAGAAGGGTGCAGGTTCAAATCCTGCTCGTGGAAATTTTTTCAACATTTGTGGTTCTGTAATTTGTTCGCAACAAAATTTGCGTTAAAAATTATTTGAACAGTTATAGGCTTTATTATAGTTATAGTTATAGTTTATATTAAAATCCTACGTGAAGTGAAAACTTTATGTCCCTTAATAAGCACATGCGCGCACGGAGCGGAGATTTGGTATAGGATTAGTAGAAGTAAAAATAATCGAGATTTGGGATTTCAAATCGGGACAGCTATAATTAGGATTGCCAACTTTTATTAGAAGAAATACAGTATATCTGATTTCAAAGGAGGTACCTAAATAAAGAGTACGGACATACAAAAAAGAGTATCATCTTTATATTATATAAATATATAAAAGAAGAAAGTGACTGACTGACCATCAACGCACAGCCCAAACGGCTGAAGCTACAATCATGAAACTTGGCACGTAGGTTCCTTTGGTAGTGTAGATGAGCACTAAGAACGGATTTTTGGAAATTCTAATTTTAAGGGGGTTAAAAGGGGGGTGAAAGTTTGTATGAAAATCCGTCAGTTTTGAAGTAATGATCTTATAATTTTGTGTTTGGACTGAAGATTAAAAAATAAATTACACGTGTCTCAGCGATTTTGATTATTACATCCCCATGATGGTGAAAAGGGGGATGAAGTCATGGGAATAATGAAATCGTCTAGAGACTTGAAATTTTGCACATATACGCTTTATATTGTGCAGGCATCTACTAAGAAAGGATTTTTGTGAATGCCACCCCTAAGGGGGTGAAATAAGGGATGAAAGTTTGTATAAAAGTCGGTCAGTTTTGAGTTAGTATCTTCGAATTTTGGGTTTGGGCTGAAGATTAACGCAAATTAAGGTTTTTTGGGAATTCTGTCCTTGGGGAAGGATCATGCGGGATGAAATGTTGTGTAAAAAAGTCTTTACAAAGGCAAAATTATTAAAAATACTTTTAAGTCTTTACAGTCTGTTGGTAAGTATAAAATGGCTCAACGCATAGATATAGGAATTAAATAGGGACGGGATAGGGATAGACCTAACTTATCAATGTTAAACATTGACGTGTAACAATTTTACCGAAATAATTTTAAGAAACGCACGTTCACATTACATTATTTTTATCATCATCATTTTCTACTTTTTCTCTACATACTTGTTGGCGACTGGCTGGTTCAAACCTTTCTTACCTTTTAAAAGACCTTTTTTTTATGTTTTAATGTCAGTGTTCCTAGTGACGGATTTTTAGTTGTCAAGTTGTTTTTGCTACGAATTGTTGTACTTACTGAAATAAACATTGAACATTTACAAAATACTACGTGTTTCCATCAATTAATTCATCATACAGTCCACTACTCCATAACAATACTGTTAAAATAATGTTAAGGAAAAGCATGTAGTCCACGCGTGCGAAGCCGCGGGCAAAAGCTATTTATTTTATATTTTTAAAAAGGTATTTTTCGTACATTTTGCAGCACATAACAATTTTTCATGGTTTTTAAAAGAATTGCATTAGTCCAAACATTCTAACTCTAAATTTATAATAGATCAAAGAGCTCTTTTGGACTTTTTTGGTTCTGATAATGGGTCCGCATAATATTACATGACTGGCAATAGATGGCACAATGTTAACATTCTGTAAAAAAGAGTATTTTAGCATACTGTATTAGTGTTATAGATTATAAAGTACGCCTACATGATATAGAGTACAATACTCTATTTTAGAGTACGGTTGGCAACCCTAGCTATAATTGCTAAAAAAGTTCACGTTTTTACGAATCGTCATTTATTTAAAAAACGAAAACATTGAAACAAAAGCTAGATAATCTTCTACAACAACCACAGCATGAATTCTGTTCATTTCTGCTGTCAAAATTTTCGATCTGAGTACACACTGATCTGAGTATACTAAGGAGGTTAGTGAAAAATCGGGACATTTGGCGTCCCGATTCAGGGTAAATCGGAACCTGTCACCAGACCCCTCAAAATCAATGTCAATTGCTCGTCAGGAACCAGTGACCGACATTCCTTTCCTTTAATCATTAACAATGAGGGTCAGAAACTGTGACCAGTCTGTCTTAGACGACAAAGAGATAGAGGACGAATAGAAACTAGAGAAACACGCCGAAAAATTCAATAAGGCATGGGGACTCTTTTAACCTTACACCATACTATATACAGTGTGTCTGGGTTAGAGGTAGCGATATTTTAAGGTCATGTTGTACACTCAATTTTATCGAGAAAAGCACCCCCCTAGGATACATAGCTTCCTGATGAAATGGCCGCCATTTAAATTTTTAGATTTTATTTTTACTGGTGCTGCCGAAAAAAAAAATATCTCTGGATCTGGAGGTACTAAAGACATGAAAAAACAGTTTCTTGCAGGTAATAATATGGCCTAACAAAGAAATAAGAAAAACTGGTAAGATAGCCTAGGGCAATACTGAAAAAAAAATTATTAGGTACGGATTTCCGACCAAAAATAATCACTATTTTTACATTTTGTAACATTTTACGAAAACCATAAAATTTCTCTATAATTTCTCGATAAAATTGTGTGTACAACGTGACCTTAAAATATCGCTACCTCTAACCCAGACACACTATATAGGAGCAGGTAGCGAAATAGGTTCAAGGAAATATTTAGAGCGAAGTCAATGAATAAAATTATTGCTTAATTGATATGCAGGGTGACCAATCCCTATGTACGGTGATATCAAAAACTATGAGATAGAAAAAAAAATATCAATCTTCAAAAATAAAAACTAAATTTTGCACTATGGCAGACCATGACCCGGATTAGGACATACCGATACTCTTTATCCCGATATCTGATTTCGACCACCTGTTTCCTGCTTTCGTTTCGAAAAATTAAGAAAAATAATCTTTGTTAGACTTCTTGGCGGGAAAGTGAAGAGTTTTGTTTTATTGTTTTATTTTCTAAAATTTGTGTTATGTCGAATATTAATGTGAAATAATGGTGGATTATTAATCGTTAAGTGTTCGTGAGTGTGTATGAGTGTTGGCAAATGAAACAAAACAGTGCAACGTCACTTTTCAAATTCTCTCAAGAAGTCCGCCCGAGGACTTAGTAAAACCCCACATCTTTACTGAGATACTCGAGGGGTTGGGGGGTATATCATTTCTCACTTCTCATTTCTATTATCATTCAACATCATCATCATACAAGATGGAAATATTGATTATTTATATTTGTATAAGAAAATTACTTTGACACTGGCTAAATGTGTTAATCGCACGAAGCCATCAACTAAAGGAAAAAAAAAAATCTTTGTTAATTTTAGGCGGCAAAATCTGCGTCGAACACTAGCTTTAAAGTGTCAAACACTACACGCTGTTATGTAAAAAAACTTTCTATTTGTAAATATTTTTAGAATCACTGTCTTATTTGCTTTTGGCTAGGTACGCACGCCTTCAGACTACCACAAACTAATTTCGAACTTTATATCTAAAGTCTATGGTTGAAAATGTATTAAAGTGATAGTTTTAGATGTGTAGATGTGGTGGCGTCTGTACTATAAAACATTGCAATAGTGATAATAATAAATTAACATGTTAAAGAGTTACGGTGCTAATATAGTTTCAACATTAATGCATAAATATTACACAATTTCTGTTGATATCCAGTAGATGGATAGTTAATTTCCAAATAACTTGGACGTTGGTTTTCAAGGTTACTTGGGTCCGGACACAAAGTAAGATGACCTTCAGAAGGAAGCTTCGTACATTTTATCAATTTTTTTTTTGGAGAGAAATTGCTGATTTCCTCAGACGGCATTTTCAGCTTCACCGGGCTTTTTTGGGGGCGGCGAGGAACGTAAAAGGTCCCTCAAGCCGTGTGAAACGAATCAACTTCGGAGGTTTTCTAGAGGGAACGGTATCGCGCACTAGTGCGCGTTCGTGCCCTACTGGATTCTCCGAAGGGTTCGGATCGGATCGGGGAGCGGAACCACCCGAGGGCGCCTCTAAAGACTCGGACCTCGGCTCGGGTAGACCGGGCCGTAGAGGAGAGAAGCGCCCAGGTACCTGGTATAGAGCGCGTGTGAACCGGTTCTTCGTACCCTTGTTCTACGAGTACGGTGTCTTGGACCTAAGCTAGTGTGCATGTTCAGTGTATTCTGTAAATGTGTCTGTAATATGTCTAGAAAAGTCCTGTGATTTTGTCGTAGACGTAATTCAAAACTCTGTGAAAAAAACTAACTAATAATTTACCCCCATATTCATAAAAAATATTTAATCATTATTTAGTTAAATATTGTTTTGTCAACGTCACACAAACGTCATTTTGAATTTGAGAAAAAAAGACAAAACAATGATTATCTAAATTAAGCTTAAATAGTTTTTATGAATATGGGGGCTAATGCTTTTAATAAGAAAGCTTAAAATAGCATGCACCGCCACTCTATATATGAATGACTTATTGCATCATAATAATATATGAATGATCCCAAGTAGGTACCTAAAAACCTTACGGATTATTTTGCAGTAACTGTATGGGCGACCACACCATCCAAAGAAGATTATGTTTTTGTTTAATTACGTTGATTGTTGTAACATTATAATAAAAAAATCTGACTAATGTACCTATACTTTATTTTATTAAAAATCGAAAAATCCTGAGATTTCCAAAATCCTCTCAGGTCAAATCCGGAGATATGGTAACCCTAATTGCGAGTTTCATTCGCCATTCGATCACGTTAAGGACGCCATGGGACTTCTTGGCGGGAAAGTGAAGAGCCATGTTTGCGGTTTTTTTATTGTCTAAAATTTGTGTTATGTATGTCGAATATTAATGTGAAATAATGGTGGATTATTAACTGTTAAGTGTGCGTGAGTGTGCATGAGTGTTGGCAAATGAAACAAAACAGTGCAACGTCACTTTTCAAATTCTCTCAAGAAGTCCGCCCGAGGACTTAATAAAGCCCCACATCTTTACTGAGATACTCGAGGGGTTGGGGGGTATATCATTTCTCACTTCTCATTTCTATTATCATTCATCATCATTATACAAGATGGAAATATTGTTTATTTATATTTGTATTACTTGTAAGAAAAATACTTTGACACTGGCTAAATGTGCTAATCGCACGAAGGCATCAACTAAAGAAAAAAAAAGGGTTCCATGCGCCGACCAAAAAAAGCCAAAAGTGTAGTCACGGTTAGGTTGATATATGCTGAAAACACTATCGTATTACATAAACAAAATATATATTGAGTATCAAAGGGAACGAGTTTACAATTAGTCCGACCCATAAATTCATAACACACTATAGTTTTTTCTACAATATCATTTAAAGTAGGGCAATAATCATGAAAACGAGTGGCGGCGTTTAGTTGATATCTTATAGATTATCTAAATTATTATACCTTTAATAATTATGTCTAAACAATCACCAATGTCTTAACTACAAATCGTCCGTCTCACATTTTCGATTTATCGAGCGGTTTTTTAAACAATTATTTTTCAAATTAACACGTTAAAAAATTCCACACACAAAATTAGTATGGCCGCGCGGCATCAAATAAATATGGACGAAGACATTTCAAATAAAATATATGACACTTGTCACTTAAGGACGGCGCACAGTTTTTTTTTTTACAGCACACTTTTTAACTCTTTAGTATTTGCTTCAAAAGAGATCCAAAGGTATTGCTTCACGTACCTATTAATATATAGATAATTAGCATTTTACTCGCAACTTTGTCCGCGTGAATTTGAGATTTTCAAAATAAAATAATATGTAGCCTATGTTACCTACAAGGAATGTAGCATTTAACAAAGATTTTTTTGGATTGGACCAGTAGTTCCATAGATACCCTCCTCAACGAGGAGCTTGATGCGCAGTGGTTAACGGGCCCGGTCTGCGAGTGCCGAGGCTAAGTCACTTTCGCAAAGGCCGGTCATCGGATGGGTGACCGTTAAGAAACGTTTATCATTTCGAGCTCCTCCGTGCTTCGAAAGGCATGTAAGGCCGTTGGTCCCGGCTGCATTAGCAGTCGTTAACAACCACCAATCCGCACTGGGCCCGCGTGGTGGTTTATGGCTCGTTCTCCCTATCCATCCATAGGGAAGGCTCGTGCCCCAACAGTGGGGACATAAAATGAGCTGATGATGACGATGACCCTCCGCAAACAAACAAACAAACAAAGCCACAAACTTTACCTCTTTATCGATAGTAAAGATATGCAAAACATCAGGAACCTCTTTGGTCCAAAGTACTCCAAAGTAAACAAACAAGGTTTTAATAGATGTGTTGTTTGTCAGTACGCAATTAAAAATAAATCGGTTGGAATAATATTTACAGACCTCGATTCAAAGAGGTCTGCACTAACTGAAGTGGACAAACACACAGACCAATCGAGTGAATGAAATACCATTTGATTTATAACTACAAAAAGTGGATTATTAACGAATTCCAACTGCCTCTATGGTCGAGTGGTTAGACCTTGTTAGTGTGCAAACTTATATATTTTATTTTTATTTTTCTCTTTTGTTTTTTTTTACATGTTGTGATTGTCCTTTATATTTTGTTTTTATTTGTTTTTTCTCAGTTTAGCTTTTATAGTTTAGTTTTTATCAGTTTAGCAGTTATCAAATTAAATCCATTAGCGGCGCTAGTGTGCCTTACCCTTCGCCTTACACACTGGAAAAAGGCACCAACTTTCGGCGAATAGATATGACTCACGAATCTGAAATGTTGATATACGTAAATTCATGTCTTTATCTTGAATTTGCTTCAAACACACGATTGTATAATTTTGACTCGATCATAATTATTTTCGAAAACACCACAAAAAAACACTCTTGTTCAAATTACAACAGAATTACTTGATTGATATGCTTGGAAACTAGTTAAATATATATTGATAACATCGATATTCGTAATTTAGTAGCTACATATTTTAATGGAGCTCGATGGCGCAGTGGTTAACGCGCCCGGTCTGCGAGTGCTGAGGTTAAGCAACTTTCGCAAAGGTCGGTCATCGGATGGGTGACCAAACATTTATCATCTCTCGCTCCTCCGTGCTTCGGAAGGCACGTAAAGCCGTTGGTCCCGGCTGCATTAGCAGTCGTTAAAAACCACCAATCCGTACTGGGCCCGCGTGGTGGTTTATGGCCCGTTCTCCCTATCCATCCATAGAGAAGGCTCGCCCCAGCAGTGGGGACATAAAATGAGCTGATGATGATGATGATGATGATGATATTTTAATAACTAAAACCAATAATAAAATAAAAGATTTTTTTAATTTTTTTTAATTTGTGGTCTCAATTGTCGCAGGCGCTACGTATTTTCGACCTTATGACAGCGCCAATAAGGATCAGCCTTTTTGAATGTTCACAAAGCGAGGTTTGGTCTTAATCACCACGCTTTCAAAGTGCGGGTTGGTGATTGATCATCACAAACCCGGGCTATGTATCGAAAAATCCGAAACACTTTGCTGGACCTGGGAATTGAACCCGGTACCTTCGGCCACACAACCACAGTGGCGACCCGTAAGTAATCTATAAACACAATAATGACTTGTCCTGACTGATTCATCATCGCCGAGCCGAAACCGCTGGAGCTAATTAGCCTCTAATCGCCTCTGTGGTCTAGTGGCTAAGACCACCGGTTAAGACTCAGCGGTCCCGGGTTCGATTCCCAGCGGGGCGTACATGATTGTGTACTCGGTTTGGTTGGTGGTAGGGCTTGTTTGTCCGCCTGGCTAGCTACCATCTTATCTAAATATGTCGCCATAACATCAATGTTTGTAGCATTGTTGTGTTCCGGCAGCTAGAGATAAGATAGCCAGTGCCTCACTAGTTGAGGATCCCGCGTGAAGTGCGCTTCCATCAATGGCCTTATCATCAGTTAACATCAGGTGAGATCAAGGCACTGTGCTTACCTATTAATATAAAAAAAAAAAGATGAGGATGGTAGGTTAATTGAGTGACGTAACCAGCCACTAAGAAAGGATTTTACGGAAATCATACCCTAAGGGGGTCAAATAGGGGGGTGAAAGAGAAAGGGGTTGTATGAAAGTCCGTCAGTTTTGGAGTAAAATACATGAAAATTGGCATTTGGCGTTTTGAAAAGAAATAAAGAATGACGTGTTTCAGGAATTTTGTTTTTTCCTTTAGAGGAGTAAAAAAGGGAAGAAGGTTTTTTTTTGGGGAAATTATTATTTTTAAAGTAATAACTATAAAATGAATAATTTAATCGATCCATAGATTTTTCAATAAAAATAAAGAATGACGTGTTTAAGCATTTTTTGAAAAACCTCCCTTAGAGAGGTGAAATAAGGGTGGGAAGTTAGTATGGAAATCTGTCATTACTTACATTTCGGTATTTGGCCTGGTGAGAAAATATAAAGTGTTTCAATTTTTTTTTTTAAATAATCCCTTTTATTTGGCTTTCATTACGAATAAACACAAGTCGTGTAGCCCACGTGAGCAAAGCCGCGAGCAAAAGCTAAGGAGACGATCTAACCTGTTTGGTGTATAGTTTTTTTTTTATAGACAAATTATTTCAAATGTCAATAAATAAGCATAATTATTATTATGTGTGGTTGCGGTCTGGTATTTATTTTGTAATGTCAGATGCTTCAATTGCCCCCAGGCTTAATAGCAACAACCTTGAATGGAAACCTTCTAAAACGACGAAGGTAGAGGTTATAATAATGCATGCACATTAACTGTATAATTTCTGCAATAAATGTTCAACCATGTTCCATATATACAAAGTTCAAAGTCTCTTGAGGAAATTTGTCAGCTTGTGGTAGTTTTTTTTTTTTTTAATCTTAATTAATGGCTTCGCGTTTAGCATTTAGCCAATTTCAAGTATTTTTTATTATTAGTAATACATAAATAAACAATATTTCTTTTCTGTATGATGATGATGAATGATAATAGAAATGAGAAGTGAGAAATGATATACCCCCAACCCCTCGAGTATCTCAGTAAAGATGTGGGGCTTTACCTTAGAATAATAACGCCTAGAACGATAGTGTCAAACAAAGTTCGTCAAAATATTGAGGCACAAAATACTCCGGCGTGTGCATCAGCAGCTTGTCATTACACACACAACCGTACGAATAAATGTTGCAAGTAAAATGGTAATTTCCCCAAATCGGGGTAAATAGGTAATTTACTAAACTCTCATCTTGTTTCATAGTTTAAAAATTGTATTGTTGTTACATATGATTTTTTTAATTACTTCAATTTTTTTATGTGAAAATAGTCACAAAGTCAATAGTCACAAAGAGAAAATTGTCTTCTATAATTATTACATATTATTATTTTATTATATTAACGGCATACATTAATAATATTAACTGTTATATACATTAAGATGTTTTCATTTAAGTTTGTGATTATTATTTAAAAAAGTAAAAATTGTAAGGTACATATACATAAATAGCTCACGCCTCAATCCCTCAGGAGGGGTAGGCAGAGACAATGGACCGCCACTTCTCTCTTAAACTATTTGGAAGCATAATTTTATTTCATTATGCATTGAATATTATTTCGAGCCTTTAGTTAGATGGCGGTGAAGCTACGACTACCACAATTTTCATATCATTAGCTACTTATTTAAAGATACTTACATATGACACGAAAACATGTACATGTAATGTTATGTAAATGTAACAATGTTTGGTGATAAATAAGAATGCCAATATTTATTCATTTACTTTATTGCACAAAAATCAGTCTTATCAGAAAAAATGACTGTTATAACATTTTTTCAGCATGTCAGTTTAAAATCCTTGTAGATGTAACTATTTTCTAAATATGTGGCGCTTTGATAACAGCAATCGTGATAAATTGTCTTTCTTGGACTCTAGACTTGGATAAAAACAACTCTAAATAAAAATAACTCGGAACACAAAATGGGGTAAAAGTTTTCCTACATCTAGCAAAACATACATGGAATGACATATTACAAATTTACGAAAATTAATATCGTGTTTTACGAAATAATAGACATTGATTAGCTGTTCTTACAGGTGAAATGTAATCTTAGCATCCTTTTTGTTAGATTCTGACTTGTGAAAGCATCCTTTGATGGCACAAATCGTCATTATAAACAAAAATTGCGGAGCTGCTTACGACACGACGTGACCTTGGATACTAGCGAGCCGTTCGGCCAACCAAGCCACATATGGCTTGGTTAAACTTGCCTCAATCGCCGTGCGCGTACTCGGCTTCTAGGCGTTATTATTCTAAGGGCTTTACTAAGTCCTCGGGCGGACGTCTTGAGAGAATTTGAAAAGTGACGTTGCACTGTTTTGTTTTATTTGCCAACACTCGTGCACACTCACGAACACTTAACGGTTAATAATCCACCATTATTTCACATTAATATTCGATATAACACAAATTTTCGAAAATAAAACAAAACCGCAGACATGACTCTTCACTTTCCCGCCAAGAAGTCCCCTTGTGGTAGTTTGACGTGCGGCGTGTATAGGGTTGCCACCTTTTTTGTGCAAATAAAGCACATTGGTAATTAAAAGGTATAATCAAAAAAATTTAAAAAAAAAAACAAAAAACCCGCCTGCGTAAAAAATAATAAGTAAGTAAATAGAAAATCAACTGAAAAGGCCGGAACAAGATAAAAATTCAATTTATGCAACATCATACATGACACACAGTCGGACGCACGCACAAAGTGAGAATGATTTGACTTTTCATTTATTATGCCTCATACTGCATGTTAGGTATGATGTTACATAAATTATTTTTTTATCTTGTTCCGGCCTTTTCAGTTGATTTTCTATTTAGTTACTTATTATTTTTTGCGTAGGTCGGTTTTTTGTTTTTTTTTTTTTTTATTTTTATTTTATTTGTCATTTTAGTTAGATAATTTTCTTTATATACCTTCTTAAAATCCTTGTGTTGAGCCCTCTAATTTGATACCCATAGTGAAGTATTCGAAAAAAAAAATGTTTTTTACTATCTCCAATGCCGTCGTCGCACAGCCGCCATGTTTTTTTAACGTCACCTATCTAAGAATACTTGGGCAGCTAAGACGAATCTAACGATACCTCAATTATGTTAATTCGTTCAGCGGTTCTGGAGATATGAGGTAATAAAGAATATTACATACAAGATAGGCGCGAAAAACATAACCCTTCCTTTGCAGTCGGGTAAAAAGTACATTGTGTCAAAATAAAGTACGATTATTTATTTCGCTTTAATACATATTTCTTGTAACAAATAATTATCACTGCTAAATAGCTGCACAGCATCTTTATTGTGTGTTATAATGTTAAAAGAATCCCAGAGAACTAAAATATGTGAAATAAAGTATTTTCGCGTACTTTATTGTTCTCATAAAGTGTACAATTACCCGAAATAACGAACAATACTTTATAATAAAGTACGGGTGGCAACCCTAGACGTGTACGTCAGTGTACGTACCTACTCCTATTGGCAAAAGAAAATGGCGGACTACACAGATTCGACTTATTTTATTTTAAGCTTTGACAGATTGTCGCCTTAGGGGCAGTTGGAGTATACGTTAAAGAGGATCTATGAGACGTCACGGAACCATAATATAATATATTTTTTTTACTTGTAACTTTATTTTTGGACGGATGGTGGGAAAGTGATGATACATGCCTGCGGTTTCGTTTTGTTTTCTAAAATTTGTGTTATATCGAATATTAAATTATACTATACCTACATATATTATAATGATGACTTGTCCTGACTGACTGATTTATCAACGCCGAACCGAATAAGCTGAATCTAATTAGATGAAAAGGTAGGTATATTTAGTGAACTTCTTACGATGCAGTGCTGCACTACATAAGGTACTGGTATCCAGGCTTCTCTGCAAAAGAACAAAAGTGCGCATTTATAAAACTGTTATAAGACTTTGCCAATGGAGTAAGTAAGTATACGTGTATAGTAAGTATAGTGACGTAGCCAGCCACTAAGAAAGGATTTTAGGGAAATCAATCCCTAAGGGAGTCAAATAGGGGGTGAAAGTTTGTATGCAAGCCTCTCAGTTTTAAAATAAAATTCATGAAAAATTGTATTAGGTACTTACGCATTTTGAAAAGAATTTAAGTCTTTAGCAACTTTTTTTGGCGTCGACCGACGTCGAACACAGCGCAGTTGTTTGTGTAATAATAAAATAAATACTTAATGAAATAATTTATTGCCTCAAAAACTAATAACAAAAAAAAATACTTACATAAAAAGTAACATAACACCAGGTCAGAGGCAAAGGGGAAAGGCTCAGCTTTCACTGAGATGAACAGCGGGAAATATTGTCCTACGGTCATAAGGTCGAAAATACGTAGCGCCTGCGACAATTGAGACCGCAAATTAACAGAATCTAAAAATATTAAAACCTCAAGCGGCGAAAGTATAATAACCTTATCGGTAATTATATTTTCTCTTGGGTATTTTACCAGTCGACTGCGATGCAGAGGAATTTGTTGACGCCGTATTTTAGTTTTGTATTAGTTTTAGTTACTTTAGGTTATTATAATCTCAGATTTTATATTTTTGTAATTTTCAAAAATAATTGTTTTTAGTTATCGAAATACAGCTACTAAATTACGAATATTGATGTTATCAATGTACTTGAGTGGTTTCCAATAACCCGGATATATTAGCCCAAAAAAACAAGCTGAATATTTACAGGCTTGTAAGGTAAGTATATCACTCTAATGAAATCCTGAAAAGTCCCCATTGATCCCGTGTGTGCAAAAAAATTTATTCAAAGTCAAAGGTCGCAAAATTGGGTTTTATGGATTTTTTGGCCAAACGATTAGTTTTACGATAAAAATAGCTCAAACTAAAATTGTAGATCGGATAATTATCTAGAAAAATTGTCCTTATACTTTTTTCTCTAAGATTTACCATTTCTGAGAAAAAGCCATTCGAAAGTTAGCTTCATGAACTTGTGAAATTAATAGGGGACGATTTTTAGACCTGGTCGACCCCTAAAATCAGTTTTCATTTATATGCTGATTAAACCCGATTTTGTCCCCGAGGGGTCGATATCGACCACTTTGTGAATCCCTGGTTTAGACAATTAACCCACCACGCTTGTCTAATGCGAGTGATTAGTTAATTTAACGGTAAAAATGTCACCCAGGTAACGATACCTAGCTTACCGCTACTTTTTTTAACGGTATCTTCGTTTGACAGAAGTATCGATACCAATTGTTTAACGGTATTCAAAGCCCTGCCTTGACGTTTGTTGATGAGTATGAATGCACAATAGCGGCCGGCATACCAACAATAAGTCTTAAGCAACACGCCTTACTATTAATTAAGCCATCAAATGACTTCGCCGATTCAGGAACACTACTGTAGTAAGGGAAGTCTGGTGCGAGGTTCATTCGCCACTCGCAATATCTCGACTATCCTCGTATTCCAAAATAAATCCAGATTTTTTTTTAAATTTATTTTGTAAAAGAAGGAGGCAAACGAGCAGGCGGGTCACCTGATGGAAAGTAATCACCGCCGCCCATGGTCACACCCGCAAAACCAGAGGAATCGCAGACGCGCCTTTAAGGAAGGAATAGGCTCGTTTCTTGAAGATTTCGAGGTCGTAACGATCCGGAAATACCGCCGCCGAGAGCTGGTTCCACAACATTGTAATTAGAGGCAAGAAGAGCTAGGTATATTCCCACACCCCACGGGCCGGTCAACCTGAGCCCAGGTCCTAAGCTTACTTTCTGCAGTTTCCTTATTTTGTAATGGTGTTGCCACTTCCGGCCGAAAGTCAGCCCGCCCAATGCCCAAAGCGAAGCAGAAAGCTTTTCTTTTCAGTGACCGACTAGCCGCAGAAGGGGTGCGTCGCGTCGCACCGCTGAAACACGCGGGAAAGTTGCGCGAACGGAAATTAGTAAAAAGTTTTTAATTAAATTGTTGTGTGGAAAGGCGATACAAACAGTTTCTAGCGTGTTACTGAGCTATTCTAATAATTAGGAAGAATAGTGGTTATTAAAGTAAGTAGTTATTAGTTAGATTTTTTTTATTTAGTTTGTGCTATGAAAAGATATAACTTTATTAAATATTTGTTACCGTTAAGCACTTGACTTTCATCTCACCTGATGATAAGGCCAATGATGGAAGCGCACTTCACCCGGGATCCTATCTTTTCTCTAGCTAACGAAACACACAGCAATGCCACAAACATTGATGTTATGACGACATATTTAGATAAGATGGTGGTAGCTAGCCAGGCGGACAAACAAGCCCTACCATCAACCAAACCGAGTACACAAACATGTACGGGGGGTGCTGGGAATCGAACGCGAAAATAACGTTATTTAAAGATACTTATTGTGTTAATTTGATAACGTTATGAAGCCCAGACCAGGGGGTCGACCGCCTAATTCTCTCGCTTTCGATCGCTTTGAAGGCGAGGCGAGGAGGAGGCGTCATCTTGTCATTTCGAAAGCAATATGAAAGCAATATCAAAATCTATAGGCTATAGCTTTCGATATTACTCGATATTATATTTCGATATTATAATAGAAAGCGAGGCGAGGGCCTCGCTTTCAAAGCGATCGAAAGCGAGAGTGTTAGGCGGTTGGGGGGCAGGGGGTCGACCGCCTAATTCTCTCGCTTTCGATCGCTTTGAAGGCGAGGCGAGGAGGAGGCGTCATCTTGTCATTTCTAAAGCAATATCGAAAGCTATAGGCTATAGCTTTCGATATTATTCGATATTATATTAGAAAGCGAGGCGAGGGCCTCGCCTTCAAAGCGATCGAAAGCGAGAGTGTTACGCGGTTGGGGGGCTGGGGTTTCTGATCCGCTAACTAATTCTTACGTTATGATATCAATTACTAGTGCTCTTTGTTATCTTATTCAAAGTCACTGGTAACTTATGTTTCACATCGAAAATTCTCAAACGTTAGATATGTACCGGTACTTTTAAATGCAAGAACAATAATAAGATTAAAAACCGGCCGAGTGCGAGTCGGACTCGCGCACGAAGGGTTCCGTACTTTATGACGTATTAATACATCATATATTTTTTTTAGTTTTATTGTTCTCTTATTTTAGAAGTTACAGGGGGGAACACACATTTTACTTTGGAAGTGACTCTCGCGTAAACTATTCAGTTTAGAAAAAAATGATATTAAAAACCTCAATATCATTTTTTGAAGACCTATCCATAAATACCCCACACGTATGGGTTTGATGAAAAAAAATTTTGAGTTTCAGTTCTAAGTATGGGAAAGCCCCAAAATTTATTGTTTTTTTTTTCCATTTTTGTGTAAAAATCTTTATGAGGTTCACAGAATACATCTACTTACCAAGTTTCAACAGTATAGTTCTTATAGTTTCGGAAAAAAAGTGGCTGTGACATACGAACGGACAGACAGAGAGACAGACAGACAGACAGACAGACAGACATGACGAATCCATAAGGGTTCCGTTTTTTGCCATTTGGCTACGGAACCCTAAAAATGGCACCCTAACTGAAAGCGTTTTTTAAAAAGTCTATAATAATAATAATAATCTATTCTATACTATTGGACTATTCAAAAGCAAGCGCTTACTGAATAAGTTTACTTGAATGAAGATTAATTTCTTTTATTAGTTGACTTTCACACATAATTTTCACATCCATAGTGTTGGTTTTTTTTTTTTATCCTATTTCCAATTTTTTTTATTGTATACCCTTTTGTATTGTTTGTGTGATCTTCAATAAATCATCATCATAATCATCAGCTCATTTATGTCCCGACTGCTGGAGCACAAACCTTCCCTATGGATGGATAGGGAGAACGGGCCATGAACCACCACGCGGGCCCAGTGCGGATTGGTGGTTGTTAACGACTGCTAATGCAGCCGGGACCAACGGCTTTACGTGCCTTCCGAAGCACGGAGGAGCTAGAGATGGTAAATTTTTGGTCACCCATCCGATAACCGGCCTTTGCGAAAGTTGCTTAACCTCAGCACTCGCAGACCGGGCGCGTTAACCACTGCGCCATCAAAGCTAGCATTCTTGGGACCGTTCCCATGAGCCAGTTGGAGAGCATCTTTTATTTATTTAATTAGGTATTTAGTTTTTAATTCGCTATTTATTTTTCTCTGTTTTTTTTAAAGTTCAGTTTAGTTATGTTTCTTTTTGTTGTGTATATGTATAGTTTAACAAATAGTAACCATCTATACTAATATTATAAAAAGGAAAGCTTTGTATTATTGTATGTATGTATGTTTGCAACGAATAAACTCAAAAACTACTGGACCGATTTAAAAAATTCTTTCACCATTAGAATGCTACGATAGCGCTGAGTAACATAGCCTATATATTTAAAAAAATGCGGTACGAAGTCCGCCGGGTCAGTTAGTAATTTATAAAATTATAATTATTCTTTGTAGGGATAAATACGAAATCCACGTGGATGGAATCGCGTGAAAAATGTTAGTTTATTATAAAACCTTTCCCACAGCTATTAGCGTCTATTACCCTCAATTCCTGAAGCCGCAGTAGCCGTACGATCCCTAGGGAACAGTGGCGTGGCTGATCAATTATTCAGCAGTGCACGGCCGTTGCCCCCTCATAGCGATGTTCTTGTAAAAAAATATCGATATTTTTCCGATATAATTTGTTGATCGCTGATTAGCCACTTACACTTGCGACGTGAACCATAGATTAAATTTCGATACGATATTCTATGTATCAAATAAAGTATATCGATAATTGCTAATACATGTATCTATTGTTATATATATCGATATTAGGTTAAATATAGTATAGATTTCTATTAATCGATATTTGATGATTCTATATTCATATCCCCCCGTGTGGTGCCGTGTGTGGTGTAAAGAATTGCACCACCCCATCTCTTCCCGTGGGTGTCGTAGAAGGCGACTATGGGACCATTCCAGAGGATGGGCAGCAGCGTCTCACTGACATTATTCTCACCTTACTGCGATCGCCAACCCGCCTGCTATGCGTGGCGATTATGGCAAATTCCCCTCAAAATTATTTATCCTTGAAGGAGGCCTTTGTCCAGCAGTGGACATCTTTTTGGCTGAGATGATGATATTCATATCAATTTGATTTGATATATCGAGACGCTAATACCTATCGATGTAAGTACCTATATCGAACATCCTTGCCCATTCATATTCCATGCAAATTGACCCCGGTTCCCTGTATTATGGTTTTCATTTATTAATTTATATGTCAGTTGATACAAGTCACGCGTTCGTCAATAAATATATTTAATACTTCATTGTTACTGCCGCCCGCAGTATCACCCGCGCGGTTCCTATTCCCGTGGGAATATCGGGATAAAAAGTAACCTATGTGTTAATCCTGGTTATAAACTATCTGTATGCCAAATTTCATCCAAATCCATCCATCCGTTGCAGCGTGAAGAAGCAACAAATATACACACAACACAACCTTTCGCATTTATAATATTAGTGTGATTCGATCACGTAAATTAAGATTAAAATAGTAGTATATTATTATAATTATCAGCCATAGCTGTCCCACTTCTGGGCAAAGGCCTTCCCACACTTTTTCTACACCTTCCGGTCCACTGCAACATCACGCCATTCCTTCATGAACCCATCAAGGTCGTAGTGCCATCCAGAGTTGGGCGTAATCAACTACTTTTTTAATCAGATTAATAATCTGATTGAAAGTAATCGTGATTACTTTTAATCAGATTAAAGTAGTCGTGATTACTTTTAATCAAGATTAAACATATAATCTTTAATCTTGATTACAGTAATCAGTAATCTAAATTACATGATTATTCTTAACTAAGTTTATATGAATTATGGTTTAGAAATTTGCCATTAATTATAACAATTTGTAGGTATGCATCTAGAAATTGAGTGGTTGGCTTTATTGTACTATAAATTATACCTACTACGTAAGACGCGCGGTAAGGGTGCGGAGGACAGGGTATTGTACGATCACCGGCTAGCCAATCGCCGCGTCCGCATTGTCGATAGTCGACAAGTGCACACGCGCCATTTTGTTCAGTGCGCATCAGTCAAACGAATCGAGCGCAAGGAGACGATACGAGACGACGTAATTCTTTTATCGTACGTGATCGAGTATTTTTTTTAAGTTTGAAAGTATCGAGTACCAGAAAAATTACCATTCAGCAGATTTTTTGCGTAAAATAATTATCCTAAAAACACAGTGTATGAGACTGAAAAAAAATAAAGTTCTTTTATTTTTTTACGTTCCGACTGTTGGTTTTATTAATCAATCAAATCAATCATAAAAGTAATCAAGATTACGATTACAGATTTATAATCATTAATCACCGATATGATTACATTTTTGATTAATTTCTGTAATCTGTAATCGTGATTGAAGATTACAAATTGTAGTCGTAATCCTTAATCATTAATCTGATTACTTTTTGCCCATCACTGGTGCCATCTGCGTCTAAATTAAAATATGTATGAAAAAAAACCGGCCAAGTGCGAGTCGGACTCGCGCACGAAGTGTTCCGTACCATTATCTATAAAAATATTTCAAGTTTCTACCTGTTATCGTTATTAAGATCGAGAAAAAAATGGAAAAAATCACGTTTGTTGTATGGGTGCCCCCCTTAAATATTTGTTTAATTTAAATTTAATTATTTATTTTTAAAGTAAATATACATACTAAATATTCTGTGAATATTTCAAGCGTCTACCTGTTGCCGTTATCAATATCGAGCAAAAACGAGCGAAAAAATCTCGTTGTATGTGAGCCCCCTTAAATATTTATTTTATTCAATTTTTTAGTATTTGTTGTTATAGCGGCAACAGATTTTTTTTCTTTTATATTGACTTGTCATAGTGACCACATCCTGCCTGATGGTAAGCAGCCGATGCAGTCCAAAATAATTAGAGCGCTCCTCACCGCGGAACAAGCACGGCAACAAGCGCACCCATTCATGACGACCTAAAAATACTTACATCATCCGTAAAAATTTCAACTGTCCAACTATCACGGTTCATGAGATACAGCCGGGTGACGGACGGACAGACAGACAGACAGACGGACAGACGGACAGACGGACAGACGGACAGACGGACAAACGGACAGACGGACAGACGGACAGACGGACAGACGGACAGACGGACGGACGGACAGACGGACAGACGGACAGACGGACATACGGACGGACGGACAGACGGACGGACGGACAGCGGAGTCTCAGCAATAGGGTCCCGTTTTACCCTTTAGGTACGGAACCTTAAAAACCCTATCTCCGTAAGTAAGTAGTAAATAAGTAAGTACCTAAGTACGTAAGTAAGTAAGGAAGTATATTATTGTGTGAAGAAAGGTAAAGCCAGTCTTATGGCTACGTCCCCACTGCTGGGGCACGAGCCTTCACACTGATGGACGGGCCATAAACCACCACGCGGGCCCAGTGCCGATTGGTGATTGTTAACGACTGCTAATGCTCCAGGACCAACGACTTTTGCCTTCCGAAGCAGGGAGGAGCTCGAGACCAGAGATGATATATTTTGGGTCACCCATCCTATGACAGGCCTCTGCGAAAGTTGCTTAACTTAAGCAATCGCAGACCGGGCGCGTTAACCACTGCGCCATCGAACTTCTCATTACGTCGCGTCGTAGTACCATCCAAAAATCCGATCCGATCCGAACCTTTCAGAGAATCTAGTAGGGCACGGGGACGCGCACTAGTGCTCGATGCCGTTCCCTCTAGAAAACCTCCGAAGGTGATTCGTTTCACACAGCTTGAGCCCTTTACGTTCCTCGCCGCCCCCAAACAAGCCCGGTGAAGCTGAAAATGCCGTCTGAGGCAATCAGCAATCTCTCTCCAAAAAAAAATCAATTCGGATATAGTTGACTCTTGTTATGACTTGTCATTGGCAAATCGGCGAAAGGAGAAAGCCATTACGTTTCTTTACAAATTAATTAACAATTAACAACCCTACTTTTTAAGTTGATTATTAAATTCAGGTGCTCTCGGATAAGTTACCGCAACAACGATTTGTTTTGGGTCCCTTTTACCAGAACGAATTATACGAATAATACGTGATTGTATCGAGCGTGTACGTTACAACAAGGAACTGTCACACCTGGATATGTTTAACTTAACTACACGCTAAAAACTTTAAGAAAAGAACTAAAAAAGAAATTCTTTCGAGTCAGTCGTTATGTTATTATAATATCTTGTGTTGTTTATAGTTGCTATTTTGTATTGTTGGTTTATGTGGAAACTTCACTGATTTATGTTATTCCTAATTGTTTTTTAGGGTTCCGTAGCCAAATGGCAAAAAACGGAACCCTTATGGATTCGTCATGCCTGTCTGTCTGTCTGTCCGTCCGTATGTCACAGCCACTTTTTTCCGAAACTATAAGAACTATAATGTTGAAACTTGGTAAGTAGATGTATTCTGTGAACCGCATTAAGATATTCACACAAAAATAGAAAAAAAATAACAAATTTTGGGGGTTCCCCATACTTAGAACTGAAACTCAAAATTTTTTTTTCATCAAACCCATACGTGTGGGGTATCTATGGATAGGTCTTAAAAAATGATATTGAGGTTTCTAATATCATTTTTTTTTAAACTGAATAGTTTACGCGAGAGACACTTCTAAAGTGGTAAAATGTGTGCCCCCCCCTGTAACTTCTAAAATAAGAGAATGATAAAACTAAAAAAAATATATGATATACATTACCATGCAAACTTCTACCGAAAATTGGTTTGAACGAGATCTAGTAAGTAGTTTTTATTAATACGTCATAAATCGACACTTTTATATTATGTTACTTGTTTTTTGTAAGATTTATGTAAGTAATTGTTTGTTTCCCAAATAAAGAAAAATAAAAAATAAAATAAATAGCTTTTTCACAATCTGTAGCGACAAAATGAATAGCATTTATAGTATTTCGTGAACAGTGAAATGCATTGCAGCTGTCAATATTTGTGACCCAAATCATTGGAGTGACCTTGCCGAGCCCCCATTTAGGTCAAAGTGAGGTGTATTTACAACTGTCACTATGCTATCGTATTGATAATATCCTCGGTGCTTAGATTATAAACGTCCGATGTTTATTCAAGCGTACGATCAATCAACAAAGTACACACGCCAGCACATTAGGCTAAACAAACTGAAAATTTCCTCAATAGACATTGAACTTTGTGTCTTAGGCATATGGTTGAACATTTAGTAGAAATTTAACAGTTTTGGATAGATTTATTTGTTTATTGATACACAGAACAGAATACATTCATTTTAAACAAAATAAATAGATTATACAGTAGGGTTCTCATATTTCTAAGCATGTGTACATAACATGGTTATTACAGAAGCCGAACTTACATCATTTAGCAGGTAAATTATAAAAATAAAAAAACTAAAATAAAAACACTAATAAAAAACCATAAATCATCTAATTTTACCAAATCAATATCAGCCACGAACACGAATACTACCATCTTTATTATCCCAAAAACCACCAGCTTTTAGGTAATAAATTGCTCGAATAGCCCGCTTCTGCAGCACAAAGATAGTTTGAATGTCGGCAGCATTGCCCCACAGTAAAATGCCGTACGACATTGCGCTATCGAAATAACTAAAGTAAACAAGTCTAGCTGTTTCAATGTCAGTGACGAATTTTCATTACTGCATAAGCCGCAGAGCTCAGTCTCCTCGACAATTTATCTATATGTGGGCCCCACTGTAGCGTTGCATCCAACTTAATGCCTAGAAACACTGTGGTGTCCACAAGGTCCACATTCTTATCTTTAATTACACTGGTTTTTACCTCCTTAACGTTGGGTAATACAAATCTTATACATTTGGTTTTTCGTTCATTTAATAGCAAATTGTTAACACTAAACCAATGAACTATCTTTGAAACAGCATTGTTCACATCGTCATTAATCAGCTGTCGTTTCATTTTGAATAAAAATGAGGTATCATCTGCAAACAATACTATCTCATGGTTGTCTTTTACAAAGTAAAGCAAGTCGTTAATTTAAATTAAAAATAAGAAAGGACCAAGAATTGAACCCTGTGGAACTCCTATTGTAACCACCGATCCCGGAGATCTTTTATTCTGAACTCTATCACGCTCAATATTTCGGCCATGTGGTGCTCTTCAGTTATGTTCATAATTTTCCAGGGTTCTATGAACGGTACCTTATCATTCGGGATTATCATGTATTACCAAATGCGTTGGTGCCATTGCGATAAGTAGTTTCACATTTTAATTCAATTTTCTTTATATTACAGACCGAATGATGGTGGAGAGAACCGGCAAGTCTTCGAGAGTCGCTGCCACAGTGCTCGTTGTCATCAATCTGATCGTTATGGTAAACCGTCATCATCATCACCAGCACCACCACCACAACCACCACCACCACCACCACCACCATCATCATCATCGTCAGCCCATCAACTTCCTTTTGCTTGACCTCAGGCTCCCACGGATTTAACGGCTACGATCTCGTGACAACAAATGGGACTAACGGCTTCATCGTTAATCACCAGCTCATTTTATATCCACTGCTTCAGCACGAGCCTTCCCTATGGATGGAAACAGCACAGGGAAACGGGCCATAAACCACTACGCGGGCCCAGTGCGGAACTTCTTTTAACTCATGATAGCCTGGTACTTCAACCACTTCAAAGCCTCTCCTCAAATATGTAGCTCACTCCAGGCATACCTACCTTCTTGTTACTCATGCTAGTCTGGTAGTTGCTCTGCTCTTGCTACGCTCTGACCGCTGAGCTACCGAGATCCCAGAAGACTCGTTGAATTTTTCTAGTACTTTGTGATTTATGCTGCAAGCTAGCGATATTACGTCACTGTGAAGTTACTACCCATATTTTTGAAGTAAAATTTTATCTTGTAACTTATATAGCATTATTGTGAATGCAACATTCCAGATAATAGAAATATCCTGAATAAAAACATAAATGTTCATAAAATTTCCACGAGCAGGATTTGAACCTGCACCGATCTGACATACCGGGTCAGGTGCTCTTCCAATTGTGTCATCGTGGCTCCAACCAGCCCGCCGAAATTATTCAACACTTTTTACTTTGAAAGCCAAATGCGCCCATTCAATGTCAACAACTACCGTCACTAACATCCGATCGTAATTTGTGTTTTTGTAATTTTTCAAAAAATTATTTGAACATTTTATATCCTGAATAAGTTAAGGACCGCGGAGTCTTGACCGTAACACAACGTATAACATTGAACGTCGCGAAGGTCGCTTACGTCCGGCCTCGTCTCAGTCCGTGGCCTCGCCATTCAGTACCAATTAAACTGTGGATTGAAGGAATCGTAAGGTTAAGACCAAGGATACCCTTGGGTTAGCGATCAATAATATCAGACTAATAAGAAAAAGTGTTGAATAAAATCCAAGACCGGGATTTCCGGGTACCCGCACTTCACCCTGTGACATACCGGATCAGGTGGACTACCAACTATGCTATCGTGGCACTGTCCTACCCCTCGAAATTTATCAACACTAGGTATCTACTTTTACTTCTTCCGCACACCATTCCATGTCATACAGGGTCAGGTGTACTACTAACTTTGCTATCGTGGCTCTGTCCAACCCGACCAACTACTAAAACTCATACCCTAGTGTGCCTACCTACACCCTGTTGTTAGAATCCAGATGCGAGGATAGCTTGTAGAGCAAGATACTTCCTTACTATAGTCTGTTCATCATGGCTTGATACCCGTGACAGATGTCAAATTGGCATGCCTAGGGTTGAGACAATACTGAGGTAATTGCATCAAATGATAATGAAGTTATCAATTGAATATCATTATCTTAATGAAGTACTGTTCCTATCTAATGTGCCAATGATTTTCTTTTCTAGTTTTTAGAAGTTCTGTAAAAACGTCATATAGTAATGAAAAATAAATAAAGACTAACAAATTAATTAATACAGCTAGGATGAAAAAAAAAATTAAATTTAATCGATTGGTTATTGAATATCAATTGAACTTCACTTGGTGTACTGGAGTATTTATTTGTAATGAAATGACGTTGTAAAAGAGTACGTTTATTTTATTGTAATGTTTTAAAATTATGATAAATGTGTGTTATGCGGGAGTTTATTAGGATAAATCTAATCTAACATATAAAATAGAATCACAAAGTAATTGTAGTATATTAAGTGATGGATTATAAATAATAATGTTATTTTAATATGGTCAAATAATTTTACACGCTTTTATAAAGTCACGTTTTCGATTTTGATGACTTCTGTCCCAGGTATCAAACTATAATGAACAAACTATAGCCGTCCTCACCTTACCCGCAAGTGCAAGCTTTTCAAACTGATTTATTATTTACCATTGAAAATGGTTATCAGATGCAAATCGCCTGAGACGTATTTTTGGCCATAGCTCCGAGGATTTTGGGGGAATCGAGATGGAAATAGTACCAAGAGTTGGGGAATTTATCGAGACATGTGTGAGCGTTTGAATTTTAAAAATCGGCTAAAAAACTTTTTTGGAATTTTGAAAAATATAAAAAATCGGGTTTTTTGGGGGGGTGTTAATTGTAAATATAAAAAAAAACCGACTTAAGAAAAAAATAAAAAAAAAGATTCTAGGGTATTAGTTTAGCTACAAAATGGCGAAAAATTTTTGAAAATTGGTTAATAATTGTGACCTGTTGGTGGTCCCTTTAGATTTGGTATTGTAGAAAAACAGCTATTTCCGTATTTAAAAAGTGATATAGCTTCTTTGACTATTAACCGATCGTCATGGTAATGGTGTTAAAAGATGCGGATGCAGGCGAGAAGTGCATTCAAGTTGGAATTATGTTAATTAAAATAAAAGGGTTTTTTTTTTCGTAAATTGTTGTATTCATTTTTAATGCTCCGATTCTTGCGAGGACTGCGAAATCTGTGAATTTTTAATTGTATGATGTGTTAGTGCTCCCGCGATTTTTTTTATTTTCCATTTAATCCATTATTTTGTTTGTCAGGTGCTAAGCGGTTTTGTTTTTGCTGGCGGCCTCTGGATGGTCGCTTCACCGACTACTCTCCGCATCGCTATCGAATCTACTGGAAGTGCGACTATAATGGTAACTCTTCATCATCATCATCATCAGCTCATTTTATGTCTCCACTGCTGGCACGAGCCTTTCCTATGGATGGATATAGAGAACCTGAGCGCTTCTCTCAACCCCCACGACCCGGGGCTCTATTTTGATTCCTTCTTCGCCTCGAGTCGAGCGCTTGGTTTCGACTGATTTTCGTTCTACTTTCCATATTTTTGAATCGCTCGACCGCAACGAGTGCCCTAACCCACTCGTTGCAGTCGAGCGATACAAAGCGATTGATAGAATAACCGTCATAATCATTGCGTTGTGTCAATGTCATATCACTCGTTTGTTTGTGTCATTGATAGTCTTTTTTATTAAAAAGCAAAGATTTTGTTTTAACAGCCAATAGAAACATGGATATTACGTTCCGTTATCATTGCGGTTGTTCCGTTATCATTGTGGCTCCAAATTCTGCGTGGAACGGATAACATCCAACATTTTGTATTATGTTTGCAGCGCGGAAACGAACGATTAAAAAATACGGAAAATCGGCGTCATGCAACTTGGAAGACGAGTGTGACTTAAGTTGCATGCGACAACACAATGTCATACGTATGATTCAAAAATAGATCCCCAGGTCAACCTGAGCCGAAGTCCTAGCCTTTAAGGCGCCTACGGGTCGTTCCGCTCCCGATGCGAACCGACACGCTGGCGAGATGCCATTCCCTCTAGAAACCCTCTAACGGTGTTTCGATCAGAGGGTTTCTAGAGGTTTAACCCTTTAAGTATCTCGTCGTCCTGAAAAAAGTCGTATTGCATTTTCTACGTCACAGATAGAAAATGCCGTCGGAGGCAATCAATCAACTCAAAAAAAATGCTTCCAATACGATCCGAGCCCCTCGAAGAATCTAGTAGTGAAAGGCGACACGCTGGAGTGATACCATTCCCTCTAGAACAGTGGTTCCCAACCTTTCTCCGACCATGAACCCTTTCCTAATTTGTTTGTTAGCAGGGACCACATAAACTGTATTTAAAAAGAAAGTTTATTCTTTATTCAAAACTTAAAAAGTATTGTAGCGTAAGTTCAGTAAATAAATGAATAAATGTTTCCCACACTCACAACAATTATCTAGCCCCAAGAAAAGCTTCCTTAAGAAACTCGATATATGGTTACCTAGACAACGGATAAACATACTTAATATACTTAAATACATACTTATTATACATAGGAAACACCCAGACCCGAAACAATATAGAAAAACAGGTATTTCTAAATTGATCCGACCGGGGATCGAACCCGGGACCTCAGAGATGGCGACACCATGAAAACCGGTGTGCAAGCCACTCGACCAAGGAGGTCGTCAAAGTGACAGTTCATCTTCACACACTTCACGCTACCAAAAATGCTGATGCGAAACATCTCATGTTCCACCCTGGGACCTAGGAGTTACCAAATAGATAGCGTAGGTTATCACCTATAGTGCAGGAATTAAAAAATAACACTGTACTGCCTTTTTGAAAATTATTTTGTGGATTTAATTATGTTCTGCAGTTTCCCCCTGTGTGGTGCCGGGGATAAAGAATTGCACCACCCCATATCTTCCCGAGGGTGTCGTAAAAGCCGACTAAGGGATCATTCCGGAGGATGGGCAGCAGCATCTCTCTGAGGTTACTCTTAATCAACTGCGATCGCCAACCCGCCTGCCAAGCGTGGCGATTACGGCAAATACCCCTCATGGAGATCCGTGGGGGAGGCCTTTGTCCAGCAGTGGACGTCTTTTGGCTGAGATGATGATGATGATGATGAATTATGTTCTGTACCGCGGACCATTACCGATGCTGTCTCGGACCATCTGTGGTCCGCGGACCACCAGTTGGAAACCACTGCTCTAATAGAAACTCTCTGACGGTGCCTAGTGTAAACTTTTCGCCATTCGATCACGTTAACGAAAACGAGAATTTGTATGGCAATTAATTCTTCTCGTATGCCGCTAGGAGGCGCTGCTTCAATACCATACTAATTTTCGTTTTTAAACGTAAGAGGAGCTCGATGGCGCAGTGGTTAACGCGCCCGGTCTGCGAGTGCTGAGGTTATGCAACTTTCGCAAAGGCCGGTCATCGGATGGGTGACCAAAATTTATCATCTCGAGCTCCTCTGTGCTTCGGAAGGCACGTAAAGCCGTTGGTCCCGGCTGCATTAGCAGTCGTTAACAACCACCAATCCGCACTGGGCCCGCGTGGTGGTTTATGGCCCGTTCTCCCTATCCATCCATTGGGAAGGCTCGTGCCCCAGCAGTGGGGACATAAAATGAGCTGATGATGATGATGATGAAACGTAATCAGATGAATACGGATAGTTAACAAAACTAAAACTAGTCACCCAGCAAACTCTCTCCAAAATAAATCAACGCGAGCATGTATTGAAATGATATAGAAATAACTTTAATTAGTTCCTACCACTGTATCGTGTGGCGACGATCAAACAACAGCACGTACGTATCATGATGGGTATCGCGGCCTACATCTGACCCGGACATAATGCATGCCCATCGCGTGATAGGACAGGATACGAGTATATACGAAAGGATACTTCCACGTTTTTATTAATTTTTGTCAAATATCTACTATAACAGACGTATACACACACGTAAACAGTTTTTTTTTTTAATTTTTTTTTTTTAATATGTTGTGATTGTTTTTTTTTTTAATATTTTGTGAGTGTTTATTATAACGCCTCGGTGGCAAAAGCGCTCGGCCGGCGGTTCAATTCCCAGGTGGGTTACTCTTGAAACACAATTGCAATAATCAATTTCCAATCACAAATCTAAAAAATTCAAATGACACTCTTAAAAGCTATAATAGCGCCACATTGGAATTAAATTGCGTGGAAATTGAGTGAACAAATTATTATCGAGATGGGGCGTTCCGAAATTGCGAAACTTATCCCAATATTGTTACATATTAATCGCATTGGAATTGTATTGAGATTGAGTTTGCGTCAATTTCCACAGAATACAATACAATACAGTAGAATACAATATTTATTTATTGGGCTATCGTACACAAACATGACAATTTATATTAAATTAAAATGTTATATTAAGTTATATTAAAAATTTATATTACGCCGCGCCAGCTGTCTACTCTCCATCCGTCTTACGAATTTTCGATCAGGTCACGTGTCCTGACGCGAGTTTAACATTTTTTACCCATTCCAAAAAAAGTGCACAACGCCGCTAAAGAAGTTTTCACTTCAAAAATGATTTTAAATTTTGACTTTTGAGAAGCGAGCCAACGACGAATGTCAGCTTTTCAGATATTCACCCAACGTGGCTGAGATTATTTTGATGGACGCCATCTCCCACATTTCTGTCATCTCGTGTATAGTTACTACGTGCAAGCATCAAGCGACTACTTCTGTTGTTTCTCGGTCTCGGTCGGTATGATAATGTTTTGTTGATTATCTTGATAACGAGGCTGTAGTTTTGGACCAAATTTGGTGAGCATGCTCCGTGTGTTGTATAGATGCTCCCCTTAAACGTTCGCTTATTGATATTGTTAAACCCAATTATTAATATTTATCTGTAGGGACCGGATTATATGCAACTTAAAAAGCTCGTTATATGCATGAAAATAGGTAAAATATGCAAAATTAAATGATAAGTTTTAGACGATAATAGGTGAAGTAACATAGCATTATATTATATTACAATTTTTCATATTTTTGTAAACGAAAACAATCAAGTATTGTTCCAAATGTTCAGTAGTAAGATTGTGTCGTCGATCATTCAATATATATATAAGTGGTAAAGAATCGCTCCACATCCACTGAGGTAACTGAGTTGAATTAGAACTTTGGTGCTAGTTTTTGGCAAAAGTTCTGTCGTCCCATTAATAAAACTATTAATTTGACACAAACGTAGTAAGTACCATAACAAACGACGCGTGGCTGCTGAGTGCGCTGCGCTCGAAAAATATTGTAAATGTATCAATATTATGCATCATAACTAGATTTTAAGTAAAATATGCTATTATCGCTGAGGATGGCTTAAATATGCAAATGCATATAATCCGGTCCCTACTCATCAGCTACCTAAACTACGACTAAGAGACAAGAGATCCAAGATGCTCGCACATCAGGCGCTCGGCTGCAACCCATCACTGATGTTATCTACCCCACCTCGGAGCCCTACTTTAATTATGCTAAATATGGCGAGATCATTAACGACGAGTTTACTCAAAATGTGTGATTATAGGCACCCTACCCCTTTTTAGGAGCAGGATGTGAGGGTAATGTATGTATGAATTTGTATGTGAGGCTACTTCGATTTCATACAAACAGTACGTTTGCTCCAGTTCTTGCTTAAGGCGAAGGGTAAGGCACACTAGCGCCACCAATTGATAATTTGACAATTACTAACGGACCGGATCTTTTTTTAAACATTGCGTACCGTCCGACAACAGGAAAGCATCCATAGTATTTATTTAATAATTGCGCACTACTTTTTGTTGCGTGGTTTATTCACAAAACGGGCTATCGTATTTATTCACAACAATGGCCACTGTTGGTGTTAGCGAATGAATACAAAAACAAACCTAAAAGTAGTGCGCAATTATTAAATAATACATGTTTGCCTAGTGTCGGAAAGTCCGAAATGTTTGAAAAAAAAACCAGTTTAGCAGTTATCAAATTAAATCCATTAGCGGCGCTAGTGTGCCTTAAATCTTAATCGAAAATCAAAAAGCAGTGAAAAAAAAATCAGTGCTTACATCAATCATCCCGGTAGCATAATGGTCAGTGCAGGCGCCCGGATTGCGGAAGACCCAGGTTCGATTTTAATTTTTTCACTGTATTTTATAAATACTGAAAACTCGCATAAGCGCTCTAGTTGATACGATTCTGAAGGAACAGTATTTATAACATTAGAAGCTTCATTTGATTATGTCAACCGAATCGATAAACCTGAAATTCCGCCGATGGTTTGGTAATCTGTGGAGTGCACGCCACGGGGTGGTACGACCCGGTCAGGACGTGACGTCATGACACGGCATCGACGGTATGCAAATAGAACTTGTAAACTGTTATGTGCGAATTCGAACAGCTGTTGTAAGGTTGGTACACAATTATGTTATACAACGTTTAACAGAAAGGTATGGTAAAAATAAAAATATCCAAAGTGTATTTGATATAGATCTTGTACCTACTTATGTGTTATTACTAAGACATAATTATTGATACTAGTGGTCGCCCAGTGGTCGAAATTCGACCGTAATTTTGTTAAGGCTGCACAGTTTGTATCCTAAGCAATGAAAAATTAAAAAAGATAGAACGTGAGTTTGGATTGGCATTGACAGATTTCGGCCGCTCCTCTTCCATTTTTGAAATTTTTGAAAAGAGTAATAATATGCGTGTGTGTCAAATACATGGTAGTGTGTGTAATGTTGTTTTTGTTGATATGCATAATTTTAAAAAATATTAACATTCGGATAACCTTCTCTATATAAACTATAAGTGTGCGAAATTTCATACTCCTCCGTCCGCGCAATTTTCGTAAGAACGGGTAGGTATAAAGTTTTTGCTTTTATGTATGTATATGTATAATATCAATGTATGTAGCATTGTTGTGTTCCGGCAGCTAGAGATAAGATAGTCAGTGCTTAAGTTGTTGAGTTTTCCAGGGGAAGTGCGCCTTCCTTCCTTTTATTAAATGACTTTTTGTAACTAAAATTTATAAATAAAAAAAAATATTATGATCGCATGTTGTCAGGTGTGTGAAACCGGTAGTATCTACATTTAAGTATATGAGCCATCGTTAGATAAATGTTCATAAAAGCCCTTTTCTCAGAGTCATTATTGAGATGGGCTACGGAACTCTACACTGCGCGTGGCCCGACACGCACTGAGCCGGTTTTTTCTAAGTCGCTCCTGTCGAACACCGATGCCACCCTATCTAATAATATTGACAGTCATGGCGTGAGTAAACTCTGCATTATCCTTTTCCGGGCCAACCTTACGCGTGGACCGGTGACCCGGATACAGCTGCATAATGGCCGCGTAATTGCCATAGTCATCCAGTTACGAGCACTTACTCTTTTGTGGGACGATTACGTTTTATAGGGTAATGTTTTAACGTTTTATAATGTAATAGACATGTCGATCATATCTCTTGAATTGATTCCGATGAGTTACATACCAAAAGCAGGTCAGAAGTGGTGTGGGGCAAAAGCATTTTTAATTTTTGGGGGCGGCGAGAAACTTAAAGGGTTCCTCAAGCCGTGTGTTCAAAACACCGTCATAGGATTTGTAGAATGGCATCACGCAAGCGTTTTCCTTTCCCTACTGGTTTCTACGAATGGAATCGGGAGCGGATTTTTTTTTGGAGAGAGATCGCTGATTACCTCAGACGGTATTTTCAGCTTCACCGGGCTTGTTTGGGGGTGGCGAGAAATGTAAAGGGTTCCTCAAGCCGTGTGAAACGAATCAACTTCGGAGATTTTCTAGAGGGAACGGCATCGCGCACTAGTGCGCGTCCCTGGTGCCCTACTAGATTCTCAGAAGGGTTCGGATCGGATCGGGGAGCGGAACCACCCGAGGGCGCCTCTAAAGGCTCGGACCTCGGCTCGGGTAGACCGGGCCGTGGAGGAGGAGAGAAGCGCCCAGGTACATGTCTGTACCTGGTATAGAGCGCGTATAGATTCTTCGTACCCTTGTTCTACGAGTACGGTGTCTTGGACCTAAACTAGTGTGCATGTTTAGTGTATTCTGTAAATGTGTAGTGTCATTTAGAGGATCGGGCGGGGGGTCGGGAGCGGAACAACCCGAGGGCGTCTTTAAAGGCTCGGACGTCGGCTCGGATTGACCAGGGGGTGGGCAGAAGCGCGGCTCTTAGTACCTACTCTTGTTCTACGAGTACGGTGTCTTAGGCCTATGCGAGTCTAGCGACCTAGAATCATGAAAAGCAAGATTGGTTTGCGATAACAAGCTTATTTGCACTTGGTGAACTAATCGCCCGATCGATCGATCGATACGAACGATTTTCACACAAGTATATACTGAGGAGCTCGATGGCGCAGCAGGAGCTCGATGGCGCAGTGGTTAACGCGTCCGGTCTGCGAGTGCTGAGGTTAAGCAACTTTCGCAAAGGCCGGTCATCGGATGGGTGACCAAAAATTTATCATCTCGAGCTCCTCCGTGCTTCGGAAGGCACGTTAAGCTGTTGGTCCCGGCTGTATTAGTCGTTAACAACCACCAATCCGCACTGGGCCCGCGTGGTGGTTTATGGCCCGTTCTCCCTATCCATCCATAGGGAAGGCTCGTGCCCCAGCAGTGGAGACATAAAATGAGCTGATGATGATGATGATGATGATGATATACTGAACCCTCGGTACACGAGTCCAACTCGCACTTTTACTAAAACTAACGTACCTGGACACCGAAAACTTCTTGAGCATTTGTTAGACAACAGAAACTCGCTGGCTGATTTTATTCTAAGAATGTTTATTTTATAACGACACATACTGATCCTCTTAGTGGTTTGCTCACCGATCCCAAGACTAACATCGTAGGGCGAAGAGGCTCATTTAGTGTTTGATTCCACTCCCTAATTCCTATAATACACTCCCCCCCTTTCACACTACACTCTCACTATAAATACAAAATACACCACACACACAAGCATTCACACCACACACACACACAAACATTCTCACCACATACACACACTCACACAAACACACTTAGGTACCTAACTTTTACTGATTTTGTAAAAATGTTTAAAATTTAAATTTAATCTCTGTTACATTCGGAACGTTCTGATGCCTCTAAAATTTTGGAGGTGGGCGCTAACAGCTGCGACACAGTTGAGAAACCATTGTGGCTGTTATCGTACACTCATTGTATTGTACCCTGTAAAAGTTCTGAATAAAAAATTTATTATTATTATTATTATTATTACTTGACCGGCTTTTTTTCATTGGTCAGGCGTTGCTGACTCCCGAAGTACTGACGGTGCAGTTGGGCGTGACGCTGGTGGCGCTGGCCACCTTCTCCTTCTTCGTGGCCGTCATGGGGTTCTACGGCGCTGTAGCCAGGTCCCAGTTCCTGCTGTTCATGGTGAGTCGCGTCGTGGTGGAATACAACAGAATATTTCTAGGCTGGCTAAGGGATTCGAGGTGGGTATGTTATTTTACGCAAATTTTGTTGCGAACAAAATGTAAATTGAAAAACACCATTACATGCCGGGTCAGGTGCACTACCAACTATGCTATCGTGGCTCTGTCCAACCCGCCAGAATAAATCAACATTATAATATCTAGTTAGTTGTCTTTATAAAGTTCTTTAATCAATATAAAAAGGCAAACAAAATAACATCGGGACTGCATCGGCTGCTTACCATCAGGCAGGATGTGGTCACTATGATGTGTCAATATAAAAAAAAAGAAAATTACCTACCCACAGCCTCACACTCTTACATTATGCCTTAAGGCGAAGGGTAAGGCACACTAGCGCCGCTAATGGATTTAATTTGATAACTGCTAAACTGGATTTTTTTTCAAACATTGCGGACTTTCCGACACTAGGCAAACATCTATTATTTAATAATTGTGCACTACTTTTAGGTTTGTTTTTGTATTCATTCGCTAACACCAACAGTAGCCATTCTTTGTGAATAAATACGATAGCCCGTTTTGTGTATAAACCACGCAACAAAAAGTAGTGCACAATTATTAAATAAATACTATGGATGCTTTCCTGTTGTCGGACGGTACGCAATGTTTAAAAAAAGATCCGGTCCGTTAGTAATTGTCAAATTATCAATTGGTGGCGCTAGTGTGCCTTACCCTTCGCCTTAATCAAGCTCGAGAACAACGTCATCAATATGCGATCTTAATATTGTTACATATATCAAGAATCAAGCAAGCTATATTTATGCATGTACATTAACATATTTATAATTACATTTATAATTAACAGGTTGACCACTGCCGGGCCCAGACGCAATAGAAATTCAATTGTTTGTTGGACAGTTGAACGCAAATTTTGTTGCGAACAAATTACAATTTGAAAAATGACACACTGGATTGGACAGATAACTAGGTTAGGTGGAACGACGATCTTCGCACGGTGGCTGGCAAGAGCTGGAATAAGGTCGTCGTGGTCAGTGGCGTGCACTTGAAGATGCCTATGTCCAGCAGTGGATTACTATTGGGTGATGCTGATGATGATTCAGTTTGTTGTGTGCTAATTACGTGGTAATTCCCCGTGTGGTGCCGGGGGTAAAGAATTGCACCACCCCATCTCTTCCCGAGGGTGTCGTAGAAGGCGACTATGGGACCATTCCAGAGGATGGGCAGCAGCGTCTCTCTGTGATTATTCTCACCTTACTGCGATCGCCAACCCGCCTGCCAAGCGTGGCGATTATGGTAAATTCCCCTAAAAATTATTTATCCTTTGTCCAGCAGTGGACGTCTTTTTGGCTGAGATGAGATGAGATGAATTACGTGGATTCTAATAAACGGCCTAATGGACTATTTGGTCCTATGAACCGGATCATCATCATCATTTTAAATATTTATAAAATATTTATAGAATACAGTGAAAAAATTAAACGCCCACCCGACCCAGCCAGGAATCGAACCTGGGTCTTCCGCAATCCGGGCGGCTGCACAGACCGCTATGCTATGAAGGCTGACGTAAGCGCTGAATTTTGTCACTGCTTTTTAATTTTTGTGTGCTTATTACGGCACAGTGCCATCTATCCAAAGGTTGTTGCAACCGATCATCATTTTATGTCCCCACTGCTGGGGCACGAGCCTTCCCTATGGATGGATAGGGAGAACAGCCAGGACCAACGGCTTGCACGGAGGAGCTCGAGATGAAAATTTTTTGGTTACCCATTCTATAACCGGCCTTTACGAAAGTTGGTTAACTCAGCACTCGCAGACCGGGCGCGTTAACCACTGCGCCATCGAGCTCCTCATCCCCTCAACTCATGAACCGAATAAAAAGTTTAAACTCTCCTTGTTTCAGTATTCGACATTGGTGCTGTTGTTTCTGCTTTTGGAGTGTGCCTTGCTGTACTACTTCTCCTCTAGCCTTGTTGAGGTATTTATATTTACTAGCTGACTCGGCGGGCTTTGTACCGCACTTTTTTTATATAGCCTATGTTACTTAGCGCTAACGTAGCATTCTAATGGTGAAAGAATTTTTTAAATCGGTCCAGTAGTTTTTGAGTTTATTCGTTACAAACATACATACATACAATAACCCTCTGACGCAGTCGGGTAAAAATACAAAGTTTTCCTCTTTATAATATTAGTATAGATTATGTTTTGTAACATCTACAGTTTGCGTTGTTACAAGTAACCATTTCTCTACATTTTAGGTTATCTGTATTGTTCTGAAGTTCCGCCAATATTTATAGTCTATGACTGTCCTAAGGCCTCCATCATTGAAATCAAGTCATCATTACATCATCATCATGGGTAGTGGTTTAATCACCAGCTTGCCAAATGCTGGTTGGTGATAACAAACCCGGGCTTTGCATCGAAAAAAATCCGAAACTCATTTCATCCGACCTGGGAATTTGAACAAAATGTCATGCTGTGTAGTGTACGCACTCCTTTTTAACCGACTTCAAAAAAGGAAGAGGTTATCAATTCGGCTGTATTTTTTTTTTGTTTTTTTTTTTAAATGTTTGTTACCTCATAACTCCGTCATTTATACACCGATTTGGAAAATTCTTTTTTCATTTGAAAGGATATACTTCCAGATTGGTCCCATTTTTATCAAAATTCAGTTCTGATGATGGAATCCTTAAGAAATTGAGGGAACTCCTCAAATATTGTATGCATACCTATAGCGATTTTGATATTTTCAGCAATAAGTCAAGCATTTGCATTCAGAAAGTATCATTTGATGAAGTGTAACTGATGAATAACCGGAACTCCTCAATGATAAGTATTTCACGGGTGGTGATAACATATATCTCGATAACGAGTACTCATGCATTGATTGTAATCTGTTTGTGTACCTAATCTGTAGAAATAATTGTTTTCTAAAGTTTACGCGAACACTACACATTGCAATGAAACAACTTTTACGTAATGTTTAAAATAAACGCGAGTAGATCCGTAAAAGTTGTTTCATTTCAATATATAGAAATAAATAAAAGCACTTTTCGTAAGTTTATTTGAACTAGTGGTCGCCCAGTGGTCGAAATTCGACCGTAATTTTATTAAGGCTGCACGGATTGTATCCTAAGCAATGAAAAATTAAAAAAGATAGAATGTGAGTTTGGATTGGCATTGACAGATGACGGCTGCATTAAATACATACAATACGTGTGTGTCAAATACATATGCGTGTGTGTAAAATTCATGGTAGTCTGTGTGGTGTTGTTTTTGTTGATTTATTGTTTTTTTATACATAATTTAAAAAATATTAACATTCGGATAACCTTCTCTATATAAACTATAAGTGTGCGCAATTTCGTACAAAGTTTTTGCTTCACGTATTAATACATAGATAAAAAATTTTGAAGTTGACTTTAACTTGTACGCTGCAAGACAAGTCACATATGACATACGTCATCGTCACTGTGAAGTTACTACCCTCACATCTCACATCACTTTATTTGTGTTTTGTTAGAGAGGCTTGCAAGAGGGAGATGGTCAGTGGACGCACGCTCTTCGGCTTGCATTCAGCTGCTGCGACCATAACACGTTTGTATATTCATATATAATAATTATGTAATAATTAAGGTCACTTTTTATCAATTGCAAATATTTTGACAAAACATTTAATTCTATCAGAGAAATAAGGCACTAGCATTTAATAAAAAATCAGGCCAGTTTTTTTTTACTTTTCCTGACACAAAAATTGTAATATTTTTAAGAGCGGCCTTTCTGTTGGTTTTTTTTAATGAAACTACGGCCACGTGTAAGCGGTGAAAGCATTGCGGCCTCTCTGTTTCGGCTTCTTTGAATTGAAACTACCGAAAGTGCTTTATTTTTCTTTTTTATCGAAATGTCTTTTGGCGTTTTTCTTGAAAACTAGCATATAAAAATTTAAGGTTTTTTCATAAAAATAGTTTATATATGTTGTTGAATTTATCCTCAAAATATTTGCAGTTGATAAAATGTGACCTTATATATATTCATCATCATCATCAGCTCATTTTATATCTCCACTGCTGGCGCCTCTGTGGTCTAGTGGTTAAGACCACCGGTTTAGACTTAGAGGTCCCAGGTTCGATACCCAGCAGGGGTTTTGGTTGATTGTAAGACATGTTTGTCCGCCTGGCTAGCTACCACCATCTTATCTAAATATGTCGCCATAACATCAATGTTTGTAGCATTTTTGTGTTCCGGCAGCTAGAGATAAGACAGCCAGTGTCTCAGTAGTTGAGGATTCCGGGTGGAGTGCCCTTCCACCTATTGGCCTTTTCATCATTTAACATCTGGTGAGATGAAGGGACTGTGCTTACCCGTAAAATATTTTAAAAAACGAGCCTTCCCTATGGATGAATAGGGAAAACGGACCGTAAACCACCACGCGGGCCCTACTGGGCTACTCTTGAAACACAATTGCAATAATCAATTTCCAATCACAAATCTAAAAAATTCAAATGGCACTCTTAAAAGCGATAATAGCGCTACATTGGAATTAAACTGCGCGGAAATTGAGTGAACAGATTATTATCGAGATGGGGCGTTCCGAAATTGCGAAACTTATCCCAATATCGATACATTTTTTTTTTAATTTATTTATTTAAGAAAATGGAATCTACAGCACTTTATAAACTAAGTTATTACATCTACTGCCAATTACAGAACCCTACTTTGTAAAACTATATATTTAATTTATGTCGCATAAGCGAATTAGAAAACAAAACAGATATTAATCGCATTGGAATTGTATTGAGATTGACTTTGCCTCAAGAGTAGTTCATGTCTTTATCTTGAATTTGCTTGCTCAAATACACGATTGTAAAATTTTGACTCGATCGAGTCCGACATGAGATTGTTGACCATAGAACAATGTTTCAGCTGGACCTAGTGTATGTCACTTTGCAATTTTACTTAGTAACGAACAACCTCAATATTTCGATCATATGTGCTGTTATTATACAACAGTCAAATTTTTTTTTTCAGGGGTTCTTTCTCTGCTATATTCAGGATTATTATAAGTTTCATCATCATCAGCTCATTTTATGTCCCCACTGCTGGGGCACGAGCCTTCCGTATGGATGGATAGGGAGAACGGGCCATAAACCACCACGCGGGCCCAGTGCGGATTGGTGGTTGTTAACGACTGCTAATGCGGCCGGGACCAACGCTTTACGTGCCTTCCGAAGCACGGAGGAGCGAGAGATGACACATCTTCGGTCACCCATCCGATGGCCGGCCTTTGCGAAAGTTGCTTAACCTCAGCACTCGCAGGCCGGGCGCGTTATCCACTGTGCCATCGAGCTCCTCACAACAATTATAAGTTTACCAATCTTGATATCAAGAGATTTGATCAAGCTTTATAACCTTTATTCGTATGTCATTTTACATAATTTATTGTTTGAAGATTTGCTAAAGCGTAAAACTATTTTTTCTTATATTTTTTCGCATTGTTGTAGGTCTACCCCAGAGACGCTGAAACCTCCTTGGTCATGTTGCGGTTCAAATGCGTTTCCAAACAACTGTACACTCAGCAACACATATGGAAAGGTACCAACAAGCTTGTTTTTAGGGTTCCGTAGCCAAATGGCAAAAAAAGGAACCCTTATGGATTCGTCATGTCTGTCTGTCTGTCAGTCTGTCTGTCCGTCCGTATGTCACAGCCACTTTTTTCCGAAACTATAAGAACTACACTGTTGAAACTTGGTAAGTAGATGTATTCTGTGAACCGCATTAAGATTTTCACACAAAAATAGAAAAAAAACCATAAATTTTGGGGGTTCCCCATACTTAGAACTGAAACTCAAAATTTTTTTTCATCATACCCATACGTGTAGGGTATCTATGGATAGGTCTTTAAAAATAATATTGAGGTTTCTAATATCATTTTTTCTAAACTGAATAGCTTACGCGAGAGACACTTCCAAAGTGGTAAAATGTGTGTCCCCCCCCCTGTAACATCTAAAATAAAAGAATGATAAAACTAAAAAAAATATATGATGTACATTACCATGCAAACTTCCACCGAAAATTGGTTTGAACGAGATCTAGTAAGTAGTTTTTTTTAATACGTCAAAGTACGGAATCCTTCGTGCGCGAGTCCGACTCGCAATTGGCCGGTTTTTAAAAAATTGAATCACTAAACTTACGAACCTTTGAATACAAGTCATCAAATTATATTAAGTAACTAGAGAATGGATGTGTGTTTAATATCTAAAAAAACCGGCCAAGTGCGTGTCGGGCCACGCGCAGTGTAGGGTTTCGTAGCCCATCTCAATAATGCGTATATTTTTAAATGGCTCATATACTTAAATGTAGATACATAGATTCTTTACGCCTGACCAGTTGTGCCTTTTGTACAAGACACAGGTACGGTCGTGCGTGGAGTATTGCTCGCACATCTGGGACGGTTCCGCAAAGTACCTTCTCGATGCTTTGGACAGATTGCAGCGTCGCGCTGTACGCATTATCGGCAACGCAGAAGTCACAAATACTTTTGAAACTCTGCAATTGCGTAGAGATATTGCGTCACTCGGCGTGTTTTACCGCTTCTACCATGGCGAGTGCTCTGAAGAACTCTTTGACCACATCCCACCTTCTCCCTTCCTCCATAAGAGTACACGTGCTGCTCTCCGGAGTCACCGCTTCACTGTCTCAAATATTCCATCGCGCACTAAGAAATTTGGAGACTCGTTTTTTTGTCGCACCTCCAAAGCATGGAATAGTTTGCCAGCACACGTTTTCCCTCCTTCCTATGATATGGGGTCCTTTAAACGAGGCGTGAAGGGGCACTTTGTGGGCCGGCAGAGTGAGGGTAACTGATGCTGCGTTGTTTTCACGCTGCACCAGTTGTCGTCGCATCTGGATTCCATATTCACTTAACATCAGGTGAAATGGAGTCATTTGCCGTGCTACGTATAAAAATAAAATACTACCGGTTTCACCTACCTGACAACGTTATTTAAGTAGTTCCCAATGAGGAATTTGTACTGCGCCAAGTACACTTTATAAGTTGGTCGACTGTTACTCGTAAACTTTTAAAGCCTACTTCGCTGTGATAGTTTTCCTTTTAACTTCATCATATATACAACTTCCGTGAATTTTTTCACGTATCCAAAATCAACATTTGGCTGGCAGAGAGGGGGGACACTTGACTCTAACAAAATTTTGTACTTTCAAGCTTAATAGTTCACAAACAGATGCCTCAATCAAAAAACTGTTTTCGCAATATTTTTGAAATTGCTATCCAACGACATCCCACACTATGGGGTACCAAGAAAAAAAAATACATCCCAACTTCACGTGTAAGGGAGGTAACCTAAAAAAAAATATTTTTCAAAATTTTACTTCACCACTTTGTCGGCGTGATTATTATGTATATCCATGCCAAATTACAGCTTTCTAGTACTAAGAGTATGAGCTAGGCTGGGGACGGACAGACAGACAGACTGACATGGCGAAACTATAAGGGTTTCTTGTTGACTACGAAACCCTAAAAAACAGCTCAGTTTTACAGTTAAAAATTTACTATTACTAGTTATTGTATTATAATATTAAAAACAATAATAACAGAAAAGAAACATTTTAAGTAACTTATTTTAATACATTATAAAAAACTAAAGCAAAAGAAACTTAGTTTTATAGTATAATACTCTATATCTTATTATGTTCTTGAGGTTATTTTTACATAAGTATACTTTATAAGTATTAATGTTTAATATTTTTATTTTTTATATAAACTAAAAAAAATATTAAAAAATTGGTTGTCTGTAAAGTCGGTTTACTGACGATAGTTGAACGTGACAACGTCTTAAGAAGGTGTCGGGAGGTGTTGGGTGTGTCGGGGGGTGTTGGGGGTACGTACGTACGTACGTACCGCGGTGGCGATACCGGCCACGGGCTTTCACAGCAGTCTGCAGCAGCCCGTCGAACAGGTAGGCGGGAGGAGTTGGGGGTGTCGGGAGGTGTTGGGGGTGTCGGGGGGTGTTGGGGGTACGTACCGCGGTGGCGATGCCGGCCACGGGCTTGCACAGCAGCAGCAGCCCGTCGAACAGGTAGGCGGGAGGAGTTGGTGGTGTCGGGAGGTGTTGGGGGTGTCGGGGGGTGTTGGGGGTAAGTACCGCGGTGGCGATGCCGGACACAGCACGGCTAAATTTCTACTCAGCCGATTGTGCTTCTTTGTCGCTCGTTCCGCGCTCTCGCTTGCACTTCAAGCCTTACATGGAACGCCTCGGAGCGAGGTAACGCCGAACTTTTTCGTGCGTGCAGCCGGCTCTATCGAATTATAAGACGTTGTCACGTCAAAAATTACATAAGTATATTCTAAGTATGGTTAGTGGCACCATTGCTCGGCAGATAGCAGTGATCGGCATGTTTCCTTGGGTACTTCATCGATTCACACCACGACTGGTTCGCACCACGGTGTGAATCGCAGAAGGCCGCTTTTTGAATTGGCTGTTTCGAATCACGGCTCATACATACCATGCCCATGGTATGAATTGGCAAATGTCTTTGTTGGACTTCTGTGATTCGCATCATGGTGCGAATCACAGAAGGGCTCCTATTAGCTTCGTTGATTCGGATCACTACCAAAATAAATATGATTTTTGTACTAGCGGAGGGAAAATTCCATTAACAATCAAAAATAGGGGTCACTAAAAAAATTATGGTCTTTAGAACAATTCAACCTGATTCCAAACTGTCATTCCGTAAAATTATAATGAAAATCTATATACTCAATGATTTTAATTTATTAAATTTCATTACAAGTTCATACATACAAATAATTATATAATTAAATATTTTAATCTAAAACCTTAATCTAAAAGACCACCAGTGGCCACCCCCGGCTCAAAGGTTTCCATGATACCGGCAGCGTTACCACGTTGTATTGCCAGGGAGAGTGTCTGAACCAGCCCCCCAACCGCCTAACACTCTCGCTTTCGATTGCTTTGAAGGCGAGGCCCTCGCCTCGCTTTCTAATATAATATCGAAATATAATATCGAATAATATCGAAAGCTATAGCCTATAGCTTTCGATATTGCTTTTATATTGCTTTCGAAATGACAAGATGACGCCTCCTCCTCGCCTCGCCTTTAAAGCGATCGAAAGCGAGAGAGTTAGGCGGTCGACCCCATGACCCGCAGCGGCGATCGTACCCACGATCCGCTAAAGTCCGCTAAACGGTGCCCTACTTTAGCAATAAAAGATTTCGCTTCCGTGCCCCACACCCCAGAAGTCTCTACAGCGAAAGGGAGAAAGTGGTACTGTGACTTCAAACCAGCATACTTCAAATATTCATTCAATACTTTATCTATGTAATTTTTTGCGACGAAAATTGTGGCACTACCCTACATATTTACCGCATTACTGGTTATCCACTCAACTGTCGCGGCCATCTTGGCCATTAAAGAGTCATCTGTCACACTACTTCCGTATTACTTCCGGACTAATTCCGGCTACTCATTAAAATGACGATTTCCATGAAATTTTGTATGGAGACCATATAAAAAACTTATATCACTGGAATAATTATTAAAAAAGCTATCTGGTTTTGTATAATAAAGTATAAGGTCACATTTTATCAACTGCAAATATTTTGACAAAACATCTAATTATATCAGAGAAATAAGGCCCTAGCATTTAAAAAAAAAATCAGGCTATTTTTTTTTACTTTTCCTGACAAAAAAATTGTAATATTTTTAAGAGCGGCCTCTCTGTCGGCTTTTTGAATGAAACTAGGGGCACGTGCAAGCGGTGAAGGCATTGCGGCCTCTCTGTTTCGGCTCCTTTGAATTGAAACTACCGAAAGTGCTTTATTTTACTTTTTAATCGAAATTTCTTTTGGCGTTTTCCTTGAAAACTAGCGTATATAAATTTAAGGTTTTTTTTATAAAAATAGTTTATATGTATAATGAATTTATCCTCAAAATATTTGCAGTTAATAAAATGTGACCTTATATAGTTTGATGCTGAATTAAATTGCCAATCGAAGGTGAAAGTAGGAAAAGGGACTTTTTTTCCCGTTTTCTGCATGAAAGGTGTAACAATAAATAAAAGCCTATACGAGTATTATTTGTTATATTAACAATTTAGAATACACGTTTATCATTATGTTAATTATAAATAGAAACTGTTTTGCAAATGAGAAGCCTAGATTAAGTTATTATACACTGCGAGCACAGTGCTCTTACTGGTGAGAAATTTGTTCCGTTATGGACTGACAATATACTGCCGCAGTATCTTAGGGAAATATATGACGTCATAAATCGTCGCCATTTTTGTACTGTAAGCACTGGCATTTTCGAGGTAAGGTGCTCTCAGTGCTTTGATCACGTGATCAGCAGCGTCCAAAAACGACATGGATGACAGTATACTGGACTGCGTTCCGTTTTAAACAGTAACCAGTATAGCTAACTATAAAGGAACGGGTTCGCAGTATACTAAATTGACGTCGCACCTTACAGTGCTCGCAGTGCATATCGGAACATACCCATTATTAGGTCTGTACCATAGACTAATAATATAGTATGTACTTTAATCGCTGTTTGTTGCCCATAAAAATAAAAATAAATAAGTTGACTCAGTATAACAGAGGGTGCTATCAAACCAAACCAAATAAAATAAATAAATATCGCTCGCAGAATTGAATTTTTTTTTCAACACTTCCAAATCTTTTAAATCTTGTTCCAGAATTGCCGAGAAGCCATAACAGCGTGGCTGGATTCATACCAGACGGCGGTGTACGCAACCCTGGCGGTGACTCACATCATACTGTCGTCCTGCTCGTTGCTGCGCAGGCGCAGCTAGCGTCCGCAGCGCCGCGGCAGCGGCGGTTCGCAAACTTTATGATTTTATTTGGTGATGTCACTAGTGATATGCCCCGATGTAACGAGGGGCACGAGCCATCCCTATGGATCCCCACTTTGTATGGAGCTTTGGTACCCGTAATAAGTTTTTTGTACAGCTACAAAACTTTTGCCATTTTAAACCTTATTATAGTAGTATAATTATTGTCTTTATTTGAGTTTGCTAGCTAGTAGAGTTAACGAGATAACTCAATTAGTTTATTGAATTTAAAAAAAAAACTAATTTAATTAAGAAATGTTATTTCCGCTATTAACAATATTCTAAACCTTTTTATTATTTATGTAAAACAACCTAAAGGCATATTACGTAAATTATAGGTATATAAAAGTACAGACACACATGCTCATTATATAGCATGCTTAAAACTAGCTGCTCTGCAAGTGTTCACATTTGCCAGCAATAAGCATGCTAGTTGCTATGCTAGTGACACTAAACACTATAGGGCAGGGTGACTGACGTCTGACACCGAGTGACAGTGACAGATAAGCCCCGCGCGCGGTTTGAATAGACTACCATTGACAAGGGCACAACTGAAAAAAATCGATTGGTTATCGATTACATTGATTTATTTAGTTACATAAAATAACATAATTATTTTCTCAATGTAAATGCATGAATTAAAAGTATTTACTTTTTTAAACGCGTTTTCTTTTGTCAATATAAACGAATTATTGTTTTATTCATTGTTAATAATTAAATCAATTTTAATCGATTTGCTTTTTGCGTTCCATTTTACGTTAATTTATCAATTTACTTCTAAATACTTTTTTAGGCTTATTCTGCTAGTTTCGATTCCCATTTTTTCGTATAATATACCTTGTTTAATGCTTAATATAATATCTAAAATCTACGAATGTACAACTCATTACAATTCGGTACCATTTTGGTTGATCTCCTTTAAATGAGGGTATACAAGCTACTAACTAATTATGAGATGACCAACACCTCAGTCTCCCTGTGACCACGGACCCTGCAAAGGATTCGAAACGTCAGGATAAACATTAAATAATGTGTAAAGTAAAATAAACGCGAGTAGATCCGTAAAAGTTGTTGCTTAATCTTAGCAATCGCTGACCGAGCGTGTTCCGAATTCTGTTGACTGACCTAAGATAGCTAATTCCTCTGTGTTTAAGATGAACTTCCACCTTCAGCCTTATCATGACTTACCATCAAGTGAGGTAAAGGCCTTCGCTTCCCCATTATCATGTAGCAAAAGCTAAGACGCTGCATTGTCTTCGCGTCTCGACTCCATTTCTACCTAACATCAAATGGAGATGACATTTGCAATAATGTAATCTCTTACTAGAAGCGCAAAGGTCCTGAAAGAAATAAAGTAAAGTAAACGGCCTATAACTGTCCCACTGCTGGGCAAAGGCCTCCATCATTGAAGTCAAGTCATCGCTACAATCGATGGGTATAATGGCTTAATCACCATGCTTGCCAAATGATTACAAATTCGCAGACTTAATACCAGAAAAAAAACTAGTGTTAATTGATCGCGTCAGTGATCGCTCGCTTAGTGCATTTGCGATTATAAATATATTTTACGGGTAAGCACAGTGCCTTGATCTCACCTGATGTTAAGTGATGATAAGGCCAATGATGGAAGCGCACTTCACCCGGGATCCTCAACTAGTGAGGCACTGGCTATCTTATAACACAACAATGCTACAAACATTGATGTTATGGCGACAAATTTAGATAAGATGGTGGTAGCTAGCCAGGCGGACCAACAAGTCCTTCCACCAACCAAACCGAGTACACAAACATGTACCCCCCGCTGGGAATCGAACCCGGGACCTCTGGGTCTAAACCAGTGGTCTTAACCACTAGATAACAGAGGCGGTTAGGCATTGAGCGATTTGTGTCCTTAACACCAATTTTTTAACCGAAACTAAAGCAGTCGCGTTGCAATTATACTATTAACAACTGGTTGCTTTTTTCGTTAATAAGCCTGCCAGGCATATGCATTGCAAAAATCCGATACACACTTTGTCCAACTTGGGAACTGGACTGAGACCTTCGACCTTCCATTAAGCCACCCAGCCACGGAAGGTGCTAAAAGAAATAAACAATAAATATGTCTCTTGCTTCCAGCTCTTCCAGTTTCATCGGCGAAAACCCGCAAACGTTCGTGGCACGTCAGTCGCGTCGCTCCCACCGAAGGATCCACCGAAGACGTGCTCATGGTGGTGCTAGGCCGCGGCAGGATCGGCTGGCTCGACCAGAAGGCTTGAGGCTACGTCGTTACCAGCTCGTTTACGTCCCCGCTGCTCAGTGTTGCCAGGTCCTGTGTGTCAAATTTCGGGACGGACGGCAGAAATAATCGGGATTCGGTATTTCAAATCGGTACAGGGTATTTGACTACAAAGGAAATATAGATCAAACTGTTGTTAACTTAACAGTGAACATTTTTTTAAACCAATTTATCCAGCAAAATAAGTATAATTTTTATAAATGATTGACCACGTCACGTGATGTCGTGACGTCATTTTGCAAGTAAATCAAAGATGTCACTCGAAGTTTTGTACGGTGTGATTTGACAGCTAACAGTTGGTTTACTTGCAACTGACGTCACGACATCACGTGACCTGCATGCATCGTTTTGGCGGCTATTTTATTCATTTGAATTTTAATGGCGATTTTCATATAAAATAAAAAAATTCCCAACAAATTAATCAAATTGCAAATATATTATGCTATAATGAACCATTAGACATATTTTTCTAAAACCTGTCAAATACCCTATTGAAAAAAAAAATGACGTTTTAAAACAAAACCAATGAACCTAAAGCTAGATAAACTTCTACAACAATATCAGCATGAATTCTGTTTATTTTTGCTGTCAAAATTATCGATCTGAATACACACTATGGAGGTTAGTGAAAAATCTGGACATTTGCCGTCCCGATCAAGGGTAAATCGGGACCTGTCACCAGACCCCTCAAAATCGGGACACCTGGCAACGCTACGCTGCTGGGGCACGAGCCTCCTATGGATGAATAAGGACTAAGGAGAACGAGTCGTCAGACACTACGTGCGAATTGGTGGTTTTAGAGACATTTACAGACCGAAGAGAACGCTATCCGCATCCTGGGCTTCTCCACTTAGAATAGAATAGAAAAAGTTTATTAATGCCATAAGTAATACAAAATAATAAAAAACATACAACACAATACAATTTTAAGTGAGCCACTCGATCTCGGCGGGAAAGTGAAGTATTATGCCTGCGGTTATGTTTTATTTTCTAAAATTTGTGTGATGTCGAATATTAATGTGAAATAATGGTGGATTATTAACCGTTAAGTGTTCGTGAGTGTGCATGAGTGTTGGCAAATGAAACAAAACAGTGCAACATCACTTTTCAAATTCTCTCCAAGTCCGCCCGAGGACTTTGTAAAGCCCCACATCTTTACTGAGATACTCGAGGGGTTGGGGGGTATATCATTTCTCACTTCTCATTTCTATTATCATTCATCATTATCATACAGAAAAGAAATATTGTTTATTTATGTATTACTTGTTAGATATATTACTTTGACACTGGCTAAATGTGCTAATCGCACGAAGCCAAAAAAAAAAAAGTTACACGAATATGATGTTTGGTAGCTATAAATTGTAAATTGTGGCGATTGCGACTGTCACTTCAAGATCGGTAAAATAAGCCTGCCGGACGCAGCGGTACGCGCAGAGCGTCTTTTTCAGTAAAAAAAGCTATAACTATGGCAGCAGGAACGTCGTTTGACGCGGAGCACCGAGGCTCGCGTTTGAATTCGCTTCTTTAGACCAGGTAGGCTACTCTTCACGCAAACTCAATCTCAATACAATTCCAATGCGATTATTATGTATCGATATTGGGATAAGTTTCGCAATTTCGGAACGCCCCATCTCGATAATAATTTGTTCACTCAATTTCCACGCAATTTAATTGCAATGTAGCGCTATTGCGTCAAGAGTAGCCTACCTGGTAGGCTACTCTTGACAAAGAGACTGAACAAATTATTATCGAGATGGGGCGTTCCGAAATTGCGAAACTTATCCCAATATCGATACATATTAATCGCATTGGAATTGTATTGAGATTGAGTTTGCGTCAAGAGTAGCCTACCTGCTTTTAGTGTGTGGGAGCTTTATTTCTATAATAAAAAATCAAGATTTTAAATAAATTGCGTTTTCCGAACTTCCTGTCTTGAATCCAGTGGACCACGCACTATTTGTATCCCTTTTGCTTGTAAGCCCGACAGTAAGCGCTGTTACATGGTCGTTAGCGCCTTAAGTCCGCTTGGCAACTGTCTTATCTTAAAATTTTTACTTTTTATTTTTGAGTGTTAATTGCTACACTTAAGCTGAATTGCAATCACCTTTGGATAGATGGCACTAATGTCGCTCTAAAGCATTTGAAAAATCCAAAAGCAGTGACAAAATTCAGCGCTTACGTCACCCTTCCCGGTAGCATAACGGTTAGTGCAGCCGCCCGGATTGCTGAAGACCCAGGTTCGATTCCTGGCTGGGTCGGGTGGGCGTTTAATTTTTTCACTGTATTTTATATAAATGTCTTATCTTAGTCTTCGCCGTAGCAATAATGCTAGTTGCATTGTTGTTGTTCATCCACCAGATAAAAGACCTTTGTACCAAAAAAAAAATCAATCACATCACGTACCCCTTTTGTTAAATTGTTAAATAATAACTACCACATAAGGTTTATATTTCCTTGATTCAGGAGATAACTACTTCAAATTAGACATGCGCAAATACTTCACTGAAGTGTAAAGAATGATATAGTTCAATTGGACTAGATGAAGTACATCACTCATCTAGTTCATTTAGTTCATCTAGTTCACTTGGCTCAGTACTTCAGTAGTCCCTTTGAGTCACCCTGTCATTAAGGCGAAGGGTAAGGCACACTAGCGCCGCTAATGGATTTAATTTGATAACTGCTAAACTGGATTTTATTTCAAACAATGCGGACCTTCAGACACTAGGCGAACATCTATATAGGTTTGTTTTTGTATTCATTCGCTAACACCAACAGTGGCCATTGTTTGTGAATAAATGCGATAGCCCGTTTTGTGAATAAACCTCGCAATAAAAAGTAGTGCACAATTATTAAATAAATAATATGGATGCTTTCCGGTTGTCGGTCGGTACGCAATGTTTAAAAAAAGATCCGGTCAGTTAGTAATTGTCAAATTATCAATTGGTGGCCCTAGTGTGCCTTACCCTTCGCCTTAAGTTCAATCGCGTCATTTCATTCGTTTAGTTCAATATGTTTCGTAATTCTAACTAGTGATTGAAATAAGCCTAATGTTTCATATCGTAAGACGTCAAATTGAGTTCGGGCAGACTCCGACTCCGACCGGTGCAACTGTCTCGTTTCCGCACGCGCTGTTCGTAATCTGTCTGTTCGCTTTACTCTCCTTCAGTGAAGTGTGAACTAAATGAAGTACTGAAGTAATTGGGAGCCGAATGAACGAATGAAAGAGATACACTTACTAATTGGACTAGTCCAATTGAAGGATTCATTCATGAACGACTCATCTCTACTTCAAATATACTTATGCTGTGTAAAAAAAAATGGTTATGTAAGTATATCTATGTATAGGAGTCTATCTGTAATTAAGCTAAACTTTTCTACCTTTTATATGCTTTGAATAGTTATTGTACCAAGTACTTACTACACTTTATGTAAAATAAAATCTTTATAAAAAGATAAAGTCTGTCTTTTTTTTAAACTTCTCTTTACTGTACATAAGTGGAATGAATAAATAAAACACGAAAAACTATGTCTTAAAGATCAATTAGAATAGTCATCATCATCAGCTGATTTTATGTCCCCACTGCTGGGGCACGAGCCTTTCCTATGGATGGATAGGGAGAACGGGCCATAAACCACCACGCGGGCCCAGTGCGGATTGGTGGTTGTTAACGACTGCTAATGCAGCCGGGACCAACGGCTTTACGTGCCTTCCGAAGCACGGAGGAGCTCGAGATGATAATTTTTTGGTTACCCATCCGATGACCGGCCTTTGCGAAAGTTGCTTAACCTCAGCACCCGCAGACCGGGCGCGTTAACCACTGCGCCATCGAGCTCCTCAATCAGAATAATGCGACTTAATAATTACCTATAAAAGAAGTAGTTATTTTAAAATTGTTATTAACATTGTAATAGTTTCTAAGTTATTTTCTAACATCATATTATATTTAACTCATTACAATTAAATAAAAAGTTATCATTCATTCATTCATTCGAATAGATGTTATAACTAAATTAGAACACCATATAGTCTTATTAATCATTGATTTGTCATTATTATTGTGACCTAAATAATAAGCCACCCCGTTTTCAGGGCGTCCCGAACCCCATTATACAGGTTGCTTGTTTACTGTGGACCAAATTTTTCTTACAGTCTCTTGTTTAGTTTTTAAACAACACAGAATATAATAAAATAGAATACAATAGGTATTTAATGCTGTAAATATGGTAGGAAAAAATTGTTACATTATTTTAGCATCTCACATTTAACCAAACAGTTGGTATGCAATGGGGCTTTATAGTTTATTCAAATAAATAAAAATTCACATGAGCCCACAGTAATTGGAGGCTTTTGTCTAGCAGTGGACGTGTTTTGGCTGAGATGATGATGATGCTTTCATTCAAATTTGTTACCTATTTGTCTAGTAAGGTTAGTAGGTTTAGTAGGTATATTTATTTTTTTGTTATTAATGTTACAAAAAAATTAATTAATATTATTCGAATGTTTAAATCATGTTTAAGCCAACGAACTGAAGATAAAGTTTATCTGTTTACCTACATAGATCCGCGAAAATCAATAATTTGGAAGTAGTTAATGTTCGTAGCTGTTTATTGAGTCCTAGATATATGAGTGAGTACTTCATTCTCGTTGATCTCGTTTAAAAACGAAAAAGTATGCAATGGGATATTTTTTTTATTCTTTCACCTTATTTCATATTTGATTTTTTTACATTTTTTTTCTATACAATAAAATTATTTAACAATATTTCTTAATTAAATGAATAGTTGATAATTTTTTGTAATAAGGTGCGAAGATATCCTTTACTAGACAAAAAAATCGGATCACAGTAAATGGGCCACCCTGTATATATAATCTATGGTCCCATTACTCTATTTTCAACGCCCGACGCCTACAGAGAATATAATTACCATTCCTTGATTATCCCATGTTGTTCCAGACACGTTCCTGCCGACGCGAACCGACGATATCCATTAAGTGATCACAGAGTAGGGATTCCAATCCCGCAATACCGGGATGTCGCGGGATCTCGATATTCACAGATCCCGCGATATTTTTCAGTCGCGCGTGTTGCGGGATTACCTACGGGCGCAAATTCCCGTGTGATTTGCGGGACTGGATATGTTATGTTTTCTTAATGACCAAATTAAATAATTAGTTCTGTCAACATTCAGAAAATGTTTTGTTTTTTTTTAATTGCACTTGACTGATCTCTTGTTTTTTTTCTGTATTTGATATCTATGATTAATATAGAAAGTAAAAAAACCTGAGATCAATCAAATTACACAGTATTAATGTTGATTCATTTTTTATATGCGGAATCCCGCAAATAATGGGATACCACGGGATTGAAAATTCCGACTACCGCAAATGCCGAGATTTAATATAGGATGCCGGATTGAAAGTCCTATCCCACAGAGTAAGTATAGATAGGTACTCGTATAACTGGTCAACGTAGTTTGGTAATAAAAGGGTTTCCCTGTAGTTACTCTCATTTATTAAGGGGGGTGCCGCGCGGAATTTCGAAAATTTACGTGTTTTAAGTCACTGGTGCTAGGCGCTGAATAGGTCATATACATTAAAAGGACTAGTGTAGGTTAGCTTGATCCTTTCACAAGGCCATGGTTGTCTTGGAATTTGAAACAAATACCCAGAAACTGTATAAACAATACGTAAAAGTAATGATATCTAAAAACTTTATTTGTTCAGAAACTTTGTAAATATAGCACAAATGAAACAATGATCCTACATCACAATGTTTGTATTGATATTCCGCAGGCCACTGTTGTCTTATTTTTCAATTAAAAAATATAAATATGAAAATGTTAAGACTTTTAATATTTTTTACCCAAACGCCTATGATTTTACGAAAGTAAACATTGCTCTAATTAAATCACCAGCCTACTCCGTACAGATATTAGTGTGCGTGCGTATTGTTGTCGTGCGCCGTTGTCACACCACTGCCACGCGCCGCTCGCTCGCTATCATAAACAAACTTGAAACTCGCAGTTTTGCGTCCGCGCTGCACCCCCTTAAGGGTGCACTTAAAGTCAAAGTCAAAATTTTTTATACAAATAAACTTACGAAAAGTGGTTTTGAATCGTCTATGCATATTTTGTTAGCATTTGCCATTTGCCATTGCAAAGAAAACTCCCAGGCACTTTCCCCTAAGCACACTTCCCCGAATCCCTCCGTCAGAACTGGGGCAGAACGGCACGCAAACCAACGATGCCAAAAACTAGGTCAAATGCAATCGATGCCACCCACCGGTCCGCGATGCCACATGCATTAATATTAGCTAACGGCGATATGTAACTATACACCCAACTGTTTTTATTTTTATGTTCATTTTTGCACACGTGACTAATTCTCACGCTCCTGATCTATATATTAATACGTGAAGCAAAAACTTTGTACCCGTTTTTACGAAAATTGCGCGGACGGAGGAGTACGAAATTTCGCACACTTATACTTAGTTTAGATAGAGAAGGTTATCCGAATGTTAATATTTTTTTAAAATTGTGCATAAAAAGTACATTGAATCAACAAAAACAACATTACACACACTACCATGTATTTGACTCACACGTATTGTTTGTCTTTAATGCATGCGGCCGATATCTGTCAATGCCAATCCAAACTCACATTTTATCTTTATTTTTGGCTCGTTTCATTGCTTAGGATACAATCCGTGCAGCCTTAATAAAATTACGGTTGAAATTCGACTACTGGGCGACCACTAATATCAATAGATGCAAATTCATCATCGCCATCAACTCATTTTATGTCCCCACTGTTGGGGCACGAGCCTTCCCTATAGGGAGAACGGGCCCTAAACCACCACGCAGGCCCAGTGCGGTGCCGTGGTTGTTAACGACTGCTAATGCAGCCGGAACCAACGGCTTAACGTGTCTTCCGAAGCACGGACCTCGAGCTGATAAAGTTTTGGTCGCCCATCCGATGACCGGCCTTTGCAAAAGTTGCTTGACCTCAGCACTCGCAGATCGGGCGTGTTAACCACTGCGCTAGCGCCTTCGAGCTCCTCTGCGTCATCGAGCTCCTGGAAAAGGCACAGGTAACTTATTTTTGACACCGAAAATTCTCGAACGGTATTAATTAATATTATTAATAAGTATTAATAATTATACCCTTATACCCTTCAATCAGGTCAATCAATTATACAATAAATTACCCGAAATAATAAAAAATATAACAATAGAAAAAACTTTTGTAAAACAATTATTAAATAATAAAAACTACTACTCCCTACAAGGATTTTTAAATGATAAAAACCTCAAATAATATTTTATCATATTAAAATTGTTAACCTATGTAGCTTAAGCTAAATATATAGATTTATCTATACATGATTTATATAAATAATAATAATAATACATTTTTATTTCAGACCAATTTTATCCATCAATGTAATAAACTAAAAAATAAAAAAATTGTGAATACGAGCATAAGGTGACTCCTCGCCTCTCCTACTTGCCGTGCCCTACAGGGTCCATAAATGTACCTACTTATATTTTTAACATCTATGTAACTTATGGAGTGCAATAAAGATATGAATATGAATTTTTAATTTAATTTAATTTAATTTAATTAATATTTAATAATTAATTTATTTAATTTAATAATTTTTGGTAGAAACTTAATTGGCTTTTGTATTATATTTTGTGTACTGTAATTTGAACTATTACGTGCTGTATGTTCCTCATAATGCAAAAAAAAAAAAAATGATTATGAATATGCGTTGAGTGGCACCATTCGATGTTCGACAAGAACCAGTCATGAACACTTACATGTTGCCTTTATGATTGATTATTTACATATATTTTACGCAAATATTGTTGCGAACAAATAACAATTTGAAAAAAGACAAAGTGTTGAAAAAATTCCACGAGCGAGATTCGAACCCGCACCCCATGACATGCCGGGTCAGGTGCACTGCCAACTATGCTATCGTGGCTCAATCCAACTCGCCGAAATTAGTCAACACTATCTTTTACTTTATAAGCCAAAGGAGCCCTTTTCAATGTTGACAACTACGTCATCAACATCCGATCTTAATATTTTTACAAATATTGAAAGATCGGTTTGTCATGGGGTGCGGGTTCGAATCCCGCTCGTGGAATTTTTTAACACTTTGTCTTTAATCATTAAAGTCAGAAATAGAAGAGAAGGTCAGCAACTGATTTTTAAACACTAACCCCCATATTCATAAAAACAACAAAATGACGTTTGTGTGACGTTGACAAAACAATATTTAACTAAATAATGCTTAAATAGTTTTTATGAATATGGGGTTAATTTCGAGTACAACGGTGAGATTGTTGCAAAAATTCCCCGCATAGGTGTATAACCTTCGATCAACATTGTTGATCGAAGTGTATAACACAAACGTGTATAATCCCGGAACATAGCCATGTAATCTATACTAATATTATAAATAGGAAAGCTTTGTATTTTTGTATGTATGTATGTTTGCAACGAATAAACTCAAAAACTATTACTACTAACTATTAGGACCGATTTAAAAAAATCTTTCACCATTAGAATGCTACATTAGCGCTGAGTAACGTAGGCTAGAAATGCAGTACGAAGTCCGCCGGGTCAGCTAATTAGGTATAAACCATCATCATCATCAACAGCTCATTTATGTCCCCACTGCTGGGGCATGAGCCTTCCCTATGGATGGATAGGGAGAACGGGCCATAAACCACCAAGCGGGCCCAGTGCGGATTGGTGGTTGTTAACGACGAGGAGCTCGAGATGATACATTTTTGGTCGCCCATCCGATGACCGGCCTTTGTGAAAGTTGCTTAACCTCAGCACTCGCAGACCGGGCGCGTTAAACACTGCGCCATCGAGCTCCTCCGATTAGGTATAAATAACACCGTAATAATATGCAAAATCATATTTAATTATCATCATTACGTATCACAATCTTATTTCAAATTCAAATTCAAAATTATTCATTGCATGTCACATTGGTGTACTCGTATGTACATAACAGGTACAAAAGGTGCTGTAAGAGCACAGAGTAAATATTAGATATATTTACTCTGTGGTAAGAGCATAGCAAACAGAGGGAGTATAGCTAACTTATTTTCTACTGTAATAAACATTTTAACATTCATCATCATTATCATCTCAGCCATAAAGACGTCCACTGCTGGACATTAAATAAATTTAAATTAAAAACTTTATGTCCCCATATAAAAATAGGTTAGGTAATGTTTTTATGCCGTCATAAGGAGGGTTTGCCCATAATTTGTAAGGACTTGTTGGTCCGCCTAGCTAGCTACCACCATCTTATCTAAATATGTCGCCATAACATCAATGTTTGTAGCATTGTTGTGTTCCGGCAGCTAGAGATAAGATAGCCAGTGCCTCACTAGTTGAGAATCCCGGGTAAAGTGCGCTTCCACCAATTAGCCTTATCATCACTTAACATCCCGTAAATATAAAAATAAATAAAAAATTGCCACGCTGGCCATGCGGGTTGGCAATCGCTGTCCGTAGCTAATCGCACCTGGGAGCTGACCGCCTAACTCTCTCGCTTTCGATCGATTTGAAGGCGAGGCGAGAAGGAGGCGTCATCTTGTCATTTCGAAAGGAATATGAAAGCAATATCAAAGCTATAGGCTATAGCTTTCGATATTATTCGATATTATATTTCGATATTATATTAGAAGGCGAGGCGAGGGCCTCGCCTTCAAAGCGATCGAAAGCGAAAGAGTTAGGCGGTTGGGGGGCAGTGTCGCTGCTGCCTAGGGTTGCCAACCGTACTCTAAAATGGAGTATTGTACTGTAGTAACCGAGACTCCTTGCTCGGGCATACATGCTGGCATCTGACGTGGCCTAAATTCAAACGGTGTAGAATAAAAAGAGATGGAAGAAAAAAAGAGGAACATCGCGGACTCGGTGACGGGCCGCGTCAACAATTGATTGTTATTATTTTTAATGTGGAAAACAATATAATATTTAAAGCTTAAGCATTATTATTGAATAAACCCCCGGTACCTCAAGTAACGACCCAGCCGGGCGTTACAGTACCTACTCTATATCATGGAGGCGTACTCTATAATCTATAACACTAATAGAGTATGCTAAAATACTCTTTTTTACACAATGTTTACTATACTAGTGCCAGTCATGCAAACCTATCATCAGAACCAAAAAAGTTCAAAAGAGCTCTTGATCTAAGTATATAAATTTAGAGTTAGAATTCTTGGACTCATGCAATTCTTTTAAAAACCATGAAAAATTGTTATGTGCTGCAAAATGTACGAAAAATACTTTTTTTAAATATAAAACAAATGATACTGTTTTTGGTAAGTCCGTACTCTTTATTTACCTCCTTTGAAATCAGATATACTCTATTTCTTCTAATAAAAGTTGGCAACCCTACTGCTGCCCGACACCGGTCTGAGTACTTTGTTAGCTACGTTCGGGCTGTGATAGGTATCCCGCCATCGGTCGGTCGCCAGAGCCTCGTCTGTTGGTCAGCAGGACGCACCACGCGCAGGCGAGGTTGGCTTGGGCCCCAAATGGTGTAGGTTGGGACTAGGGTTGCCAACTTTTATTAGAAAAAATAGAGTATATCTGATTTCAAAGGAGGTAAATAAAGAGTACGGACTTAAAAAAAAGAGTATCATTTATTTTATATTTTTAAAAGGTATTTTTTGTACATTTTGCAGCACATAGCAATTTTTCATGTTTGTAAAAGAATTGCATGAGTCCAAACATTCTAGAACTCAAAATTTATATAGATCAAGAGCTCTTTTGGACTTTTTTGGTTATGATAATGAGTTTGCATAATATTACATGAAAACATTGTAAAAAAGAGTATTTTAGCATACTCTATTAGTGTTATAGATTATAGAGTACGGTTGGCAACCCTAATTGGGACCCTTTACACCCCCTTATGACATACGGAGGAGCTCGATGGCGCAGTGGTTAACATTCAAAAATTTATAAAAAAAAATATATGATGATCGGATGTTAGTGACGGTAGTTGTTAATAATAATAATAATAATAATAAAACATTTATTCGGCTTTTCAACACAAAACAGACATGAAAAAAAAATATATAACACAAAAGTTAAAATAAACTTAAAATTACAAAAAAAATAAAGAGTTACATTTTCTCAATATACAAGTAACAACAACAAAATAAACAAAAACAAGCAGAAATAAGTAAATACACTAAAAGCCGAATGGGCTGATCAGCTCAGCTTAATGTTGTGGCTGATGCCTCAACGCTGGTATTCTGCTGCACCCATGACAAGGGAGGAGCTAAGCATAACAAAGATGAAGGTGATAAGTTGTGTAGAAATACGTTGTGTAGTATATATAGAGTGAAGATACAAGATATATGTGGTAGTGATGTGGATATAAAAATAAAAAATAAAAATAATGTATATATAAACGCAGTTAAGTGGCAATGTAAATATATGCACAATACAAAGATACTCATAAAAAATAAAAAATATAATAATGATAGCCTCAGATGTAACCAGGGGTCTATAAAAGGTAGTCTGTAATGCCGCTCAGTTGTTGCTCCAAGGTGATTTCTCTTAGAATTTTACGGAAGCTGTAAAGAGACGGTGAATGACGAATTGGTGGGGGAAGATTGTTCCAAATCTTAGCAGCGGCATATTTAAAACTACCCTGAAAAGCATTTGTCTTGTGAGCCTGCATGGCAAGGCGACCAGTGCGAGAACGGGATGACCAAATGAGCTTTTCCAACAAATAAGGTGGCTTACGGCTTTTTATAACGCCAAATAATAGAGTGGCTAGATGGATGTACCGGCGGGAAGACATGTTTAAAATATTAGCGCGGTTTATATACGGAGAGATGTGGCTTCTAGGAGGAATGTTGAAACAAAACCTTGTACAAGCATTCTGAACTCGCTGTATCAAAGCTTTGGTCCTCGATAGTAACCGTGGACCATATACGGTATCAGCATAATTAAATTGTTGACATTGAATGGGCGCCTTTGGCTTTCAAAGTAAAAAGTGTTGAATAATTTCGGCGGGCTGGTTAGAACCACGATAGCTCAATTGGAAGAGCACCTGACCCGGAATGTCAGAAGGGTGCAGGTTCAAATCCTGCTCGTGGAAATTTTTTCAACATTTGTGTTTTTGTAATTTGTTCGCAACAAAATTTGCGTCAAAAATTATTTGAACATTTTATAACTAAAATTTATTTTTAAATTGCATACACAAATTTATTGTACGTTGTACCCTAAGGTTGTACCTATTAACTTTGTTTGCCTAACGACAATAAAGGATAAGATATACATATATCGAGCTGAGTTACAATGACGCAACGCTTTGTGCAGCGTGCAACTATATCTGTCTGTCGGTTCATTGTTTACCTCGATAGTGATGTATTTACGTTAGAAACGTCACAATTAAAATTAATAGAAACAAAAATGAATATTAAAAGTAACAAAAACTTAGTGGAGACTTCTTGGCGGGAAAGTGAAGAGTCATGTCTAATGGTGGATTATTAACCGTTAAGTGTTCGTGAGTGTGCATGAATGTTGGCAAATAAAACAAAACAGTGCAACGTCACTTTTCAAATTCTCTCAAGAAGTCCGCCCGAGGACTTAGTAAAGCCCCACATCTTTACTGAGATACTCGAGGGGTTGGGGGTATATCATTTCTCACTTCTCATTTCTATTATCAATTATCATTCATCATCATTATACAGGAAAGAAATATTGTTTATTTATGTATCACTTGTTAGAAAAATTACTTTGACACTGGCTAAATGTGCTAATCGCACGAAGCCATCAACAAAAAAAAAGACACTAATGTATCACAGGAACAATTCATCGACATTTTATTTGATTTAATCATTAAAATTATGGGCAAATGATTTTAGTCATTAGTAACAATTGGATACAGACAGACCAACTGCTTCCTAGCTGTCAACTAGGGTTGCCATCTTTTCTTGTGCAAATAAAGTACATTGGTTATTACATTGGTACGTTAACCACTGCGCCATCGAGGAGCTCGATGGCGCAGTGGTTAACGCGCCTGGTCTGCGAGTGCTGAGATTAAGCAACTTTCGCAAAGGCCGGTCATCGGATGGTTGACCAAAAATTTATCATCTCGATCTCCTCCGTGCTTCGGAAGGCACGTAAAGCCGTTGGTCCCGGCTGCATTAGCAGTCGTTAACAATCACCAATGCGCACGGGTCCGCGTGGTGATAAGGCCCGTTCTCCCTACCCAGCCATAGGGAAGGCTCGTGCCCCAGCAGTGGGGACACTAAATGAGCTGATGATGATGATGATGATGACAACACATACCGACAACATCTAGATGGGATACACTTTGGATATTTTAATTTTTACCACACCCTCCTGTTGAAAATATCTAAATATTTATATTACTGAAGTCATGCGCGTGAGGCGCGAAACCGCACGAAGCCATAAAAACAAGAAACAATACTTATTAAAATCGACAACCCAGTTAACAAGACAATAAACACCACTAAATTAGCTATAATTATAAATACGTATAATTACTGTTGGCGACAGTCAACAATTCAAAAGACAAAACTTCCTTTTAATAATTTATTCCATAAAGTCAGTATTTCAGCATTTCCTTACATATTTTATCCATATTCTTATCCTTATACATCCTTAATTTATCTTATATTCACATTTTCTATCCTTTCTGTTTGTTAACCCTTCAAATATTGAGCGAAATCGGCTGCAGGCACCTCGCCGATGACGTAATTCACAAAATGGCGGATACCTACCGGCGATGTTTACGAAAATAATGATTATGTTGCAACCAAACCATATTTTATTATTCTGTAAACGACAATATACTAACTGATAAATTTCCTTTCCAACAGGTATCAATTAAAGGTGATTTCCGAAATAGTTTATTTGTTCTTCAAGGTCAAACTTTACGAACCATACTGTGGCCTCAAATACCTGAAATAAACGCGCAGTAGCACATAAAACAAAGAACAAGGACCCATGCTGTCTAATTGTGTAAACAATGTGACAAAAAACCCCGTGATGTTTACAAAAACACCACTTGAAATGAGACCCGACGAAGCATAAAAACAACAAGAGGTGTTCCTTTACTTTTTGTAATTTTATCGATAGTTGTTATTTTTGTAAGCTACTAGTTTATAGAATAAATAAAATGTACAATATAAGTCTATTTTTATTAAAATATCTATATGTCTAAATTTTATTTTGTTTCATCATCATCATCATCATCATCATCAGCCTATACTAGTAGGTATAGGCTGATGATGATGATGATGAAAAAGATAATACTGAAATAATATTTACACATTGACACATTTTTAAAGCCCGCCAATGCGTCTTACCATAGACCCAGATTGGCGTCCCTTCTTTACGCCCGGAAGCGGAAAGAACACGCCAATTGAATAAATACTTTTTACATTAAAACCTTATTGTATTTTGAAACATTATTATTATAAAAACCTTTTAAAAATGCATTTCTAATATTTAAGATATTTTAGTTATTATCAAAGATCGAGTACATTTATATCTTAGCATCAATAATCCAAGCCTGGAATAATAACATAACCTAACATTATATTGTTGTGTCATTCGTTACAATTTATTTACACATTACGTGCTATCATGCTTATGACTAACATTGACATTTAGTTCTATTGATAGTTGGGTTTTTCACTGTAGGTATACATATATTAACTTTGATATAACATTTGCTTGTTGAGTGATTAGTTAATTACTCATTCAGTAGACACTTAATTATTTATTATTGGTTGTTATTTAGACCATGGCGGACGATTCTTCGTATTTTGCTCCATCGTTATTCATTAACCATGGCGGCGGCCCAAATCCTGTGCTTGGTGTGAAAACTAACCTTGACATAGCGAAATCATTGAGAGATGTCAACAAAATTGTCGATTTCAAACGTTTGAAGGCGATAATACTTGTGACAGCGCATTGGGAAGGAGACCAAGTATTAATATCATCAAGCGAACACCATGATTTGTTGTTCGACTACAACAATTTCCCGGCAGAAAGTTATTTGTACAAGTACGAAGGCCGCGGAGATCCAGTTTTGGCGCGAAGAATACATGACGCGTTGGACAAAGCACAGATAACGTCGGAGCTGGACGACGAAAGAGGGTGGGACCACGGAGTTTTTATACCGATGATGCTTATCAGACCCGAAGCGGACATTCCTATAGTGCAAGTGTCTATATTGAAAAATCAAAACAGTGAAACACATTATGAAATCGGCAAAGTACTCCACCAGTTCCGTAAAGAAGGTATTGCTATAATTGGCTCCGGATTGTCATATCATAACATGAAGAGGTTTAAAACTTTTAACACTGTTAATAACAACGACTCCATAGAGAATAAAGAATTTGATGACTTTTTGACTGAGGTTTGTACTGGCGATGAGACGACACGGTATAATATTGTTTCTTGGGAAGACCAGCCAGGTGCATTGGAAAGCCATCCTAAGGGGGAAGCAGACCATCTGATGCCGCTGATAGTGACAGCGGGCGCTGGTGGTGTGTCTGAAGGCAGAAAAGTGTTCGAATCGGCATTTTATGACAAGTTTTTGTTAAGTGGATTCGTGTGGGATTAGGAATTAATAAATTGAAAATAGTTTGTCATACCGCATTTAAAAAAGTATTACTTATAAGATATTTGATGTATAAATTGTATAATAATAATAATATCATAATAATAATAAAAATAAAAATAATAATAAATCGTTTATTTCAGATTATTCATCCATATTTGTTAGTAAAACTTAAAAATATTGTTAGTATTTATATAGGTATGAATCTCTATTGTGCCAAGAGTGACCATCACGAGAAAGGGTAAGTCCCCGTGATTGTCACTCTTTGCACAAGGGACCACCAGAGCGGTGATGTGAAGCGATCCGCTAATGTCTTTAGGATGCTGTTGGAACTGTTCCTCACTCTGCTGATCAGGGAGGCGGTTTTTTTGCGAATGACGGCTTCAAAGCCATCAGTTTGATACTCCGCAAACATCCCGGATGCACTGCAAAAACGCGGTAGACCCAACATCATCCTAAAGACATTGTTATATTGGATTCGTAGGGTCTCCAGAGATTTTTTGGCATGTTTGACCCACAGATTTCCCGTGTACATGTTTTGACAGTAAGCTTTAAAAAGCGTCACTTTCACATCTTCCGTACAGCGAGAAAATCTGCGAGCCAACATATTGCCTCTAACCGCTAGAACCCTTCGCTCCCGTTCAATATCATCATCATCTTTGATCTTTGATCGATAACAATCGGTCAAGTTTCCAATCGGGTGCTATCGATGATTGATCAGTTTTAAATTGCTGCAACTGACAACTGCTAAATTTGTACTGGGTGCCATTACGTGTGTGCGATTACGTTTACGAAAACGAAAATAAGTATGGCATTTTAGTAACGCCTCCTGGCGACAAACGAGGAAACTTTTTTTTGAAAGTTCGCCTGATTGCCTGCGGGAATTTTATCGTTACCGGATCTTTTGGGGGCGGCGAGAAAGGTTTCTCAAGCCGTGTGATTGAAACACCGTCAGAGGGTTTCTACTTTCTAGTGGGAATGACATCACGCAAGCATGTCCTCTTTTCCTACTAGATTCTTCGAGGGGTTCTGATCGGAACAATCCGAAGCCGGAGCCTCTGAAGTCGTGGCCGATCGGGTTGACCCCGGTTAGAGTGGAGAAAAGCGCCCAGGTACATGTATGTACCTGGTATAGAGCGTGTTCGAACCAAGTTTTCGTACTCTCATGCTACGAGTACCGTTAAAATTAAGGGACTCATTAGTTGATTGGTTGAGGAGCTCGATGGCGCAGTGGTTAACGCGCCTGGTGGGTTACTCTTGAAACACAATTGCAATAATCAATTTCCAATCCCAAATCTAAAAAATTCAAATGGCACTCTTTAAAGCGAAAATAGCGCCACATTGGAATTAATTACGTGGAAATTGAGTGAACAAATAATTATCGAGATGGGGAGTTTGCGTCAAGAGTAGCCTACCAGGTAGGCTACTCTTGACGCAAACTCAATCTCAATACAATTCCAATGCGATTAATATGTATCGATATTGGGATAAGTTTCGCAATTTCGGAACGCCCCATCTCGATAATAATAATAAATTTGTTTACTCAATTTCCACGCAATTTAATTGCAATGTAGCGCTATTATCGCTTTTAATAGTGCCATTTGAATTTTTTAGATTTGGGATTGGAATTGTATTGAGATTGAGTTTGCGTCAAGAGTAGCCTACCTGGTCTGCGAGGTTAAGCAATTTTCGCAAAGGCCGGTCAAACATTTATCATCTCGAGCTCATCCGTGCTTCGGAAGGCACGTAAAGCCGTTGGTCCCGGCTGCATTAGCAGTCGTTAACAACCACCGCACCGCACTGGGTCGGCGTGGTGGTTTATGGCCCGTTCTCTCTTTTCCCTATGCATCCATAGGGAAGGCTCGTGCCCCAGCAGTGGGGACATTGATTAGATAGTTCATAAAACTAAATAATAAAAAAAACAGGTTTAGAGGTTCCAGAACCAAAAAGGCAACCGCTCAGCATGTGTCATCATGACCTAAGGAGATCCCCAGGCCACAACGCTGGTATTCTGCGGAAGCCGTAACTAAAATAAAATGAAATAAACTAAAACTAATATGAAAAGAGGTGGCATCAGAGACGCAAAAACAATACTCAAACACAACGTGCGTGTGAGGGTGTGTGCGTGTGTGCGTGTGTGCGTGTGTGCATGTGTGTGTGTGTGCATAGAAAAACACGGGTAACACATAATAACTGTTAATCGCATAGCAAGACTTCATTTACTGGAAATTTGCTCATCGAAAAGAATGTTTTTGAGACGACATTTACAAGCACCAATAGATTTGCAGTTTCTTATCGGTGGCGGTAGGTTGTTTTAGCATTTCGTGGCAGAGTATCGAAAACTGCCACGAAAAGCAGCCGTGCTATGCTTTGGACTTCTGGTGTTCTGTGCTTTGGACACATCAGACGTAACGCGATTCTTATTTTGCGCTGAGTGAATCTCAATTTAGAGAATAAGTAAAGTTTTGGCATGGCTTCTCTCCCATTACAGAGATTGAAACAAAATTTTATTATGATTTATGACAATGATTTTTTATTAACATCACTTCAATACAATAAATTATTGTCTTACAAAAATATAAGCTACAATGTACGTGCACGCCTTCACATGAGGTACCACAAGTTGACACATTTTCTCAAAAGACTTTAAACTTTATGTTCATGGCTTACGGTTGAACATTTATTGAAGAAATTTGAGAGTTTTGATGGGTTGATGTGGAGCCGTCTGTACAGTACATTTCTTAAGGCGAAGGGTAAGGCACACTAGCGCCGCTAATAGATCTAATTTGATAACTGCTGAACTAGATTTTTTTTCAAACATTGCGGACCTTCCAACACAAGGCAAACATCTATTATTTAATAATTGTACACTACTTTTAGGTTTGTTTTTGTATTAATTCGCTAACACCAACAGTGGCCATTGTTTGTGAATAAATGCGATAGCCCGTTTTGTGAATAAACCACGCAACAAAAAGTAGTACACAATTATTAAATAAATACTATGGATGCTTTCCTGTTGTCGGACGGTACGCAATGTTTAAAAAAAGATTCGGTTCGTTAGTAATTGACAAATTATCAATTGGTGGCGCTAGTGTGCCTTACCCTTCGCCTTAAGGGTGCGCCGACCGAAAAAAGCCAAAAGTATAGTCACGGTTAAGTTGATATATGATGAAAAACTATCGTATTACATAAACAAAATATATATAGAGTATCAAAGGGAACGAGTTTACAATTCGTCCGACCCATAAATTTATAACACACTATAGTTTTTTTCTACAATATCATTTAAAGTTGGTCAAAAATCATGAAAACGAGTGGCGGCGTTTAGTTTACATCTTGTAGTTTATCTAAATTATTATACCTCTAATTATGTCTACACAATCACCAATTAACTTAACAATAAATTGTTCGTCTCACATTTCGATTTATTAAGCGCGATTATTTAAATTATTATTTTTCAAATTAACACGATAAATTTCCCACACAAAATTAGTATGGCCGCGCGGCATCAAATAAATATGTACGAAGACATTTCAAATAAAATATATGACACTTGTCACTTACGGACGACGCACCCTTAATTGTTCGTCAAAGGCATATTTTGGTGTGTACTAAATTAAAAATAATAAACATACTTTGTGACAATATACCTATTGATTCTTACATATAAAATATTGTTTATTTACATTTTAATTGTAATTCTTTATGATTATTTACATATAATTTTACGCAAATATTGTTGCGAACAAATGACAATTAAAAAAAAAAGACAAAATGTTGAAAAAATTCCACGAGCGGGATTCGAACCCGCACCCCATGACATGCCGGGTCAGGTGCACTGCCAACTATGCTATCGTGGCTCAATCAAACTCCTTTGGCTTATAAAGTAATAACCCTCCTTCTGACCCAGTCGGGTAAAAATAGATAGTGTTGAATAAATTCGTCGAGTTGGATTGAGCCACGAACACTTTGTCTTTTTTCAAATTGTACTTCTTTAGATAAGTGACGTATCGATTCCTCTCGCCCGGTAGGTAACGATAAGGCCTTTTTTATTGGAGAGAGTTTGCTGAGTGTCTCAGACGGCATTTTCAGCTTCACCGGGTTTTTTTGGGGGCGGCGAGAAACTTAAAGGGTTCCTCAAGCCGTGAAAAACGAATCACCTTCGGACTATTTCTAGAGGGAACGGCATCACGAACTAATGCGTGTCCCCGTGGCCTACTAGATCCTTCCAGGGGTTCGGATCGGCTTGGGACGATATTGCCGAACAAAGGTACAAAGGACACAACCTATACTACATCAAAACCTACAACCAACTTAATGAAGATATAAATATACTAACTGACCCGGCGGACTTCGTACCGCTTTGACAGTTTCCATCATTGAGTTAAATATATATCCAATGGTTTCCATGACAACAAAACAAACAAATAATTTTGTATTGGAAAATTAAATTGTCGTTTTTAGTATTTTATTTAAGTACCTATTTTTTTTTAAATTAAGCCTATGTTACTCAGCGCTAATGTAGCATTCTAATGGTGAAAGAATTTTGTAAATCGGTCCAGTAGTTTTTGAGTTTATTCGTTGCAAACATACATACATACAAAAATACAAAGGTTTCCTCTTTATTATAAAGTACCTATATTAGATAATACTATATTACTTTGCCAGTTTGGGATAGTGTACGTAGGTACATCAGCCCCTACTAGGAAACAAACCCAGAACTTTTCGAGTTGGAAACTGGAAAAATGGTAAAAACTAATTTTGAATTAATTACTACAGGTAATATACTACTTTGAGACAGATGCCTAGATTAAGTGCCATGATTGCTTAGATCACTATTAATATTGACAGCATCAATAATTAATAATAATTAAATAAAACTTGAACCAATTTAAAAATGGACTTGACAAAAACATGACAGTGTTTGCATTCCCATAAAAGTTTTATTGAAAAAAAACCATTCTGACAGCTGTTGTTAAAAAGTATCTCTATTGACTAACCGGCAACTACCCAATTATTACCACAACAACATGCCAATATTATTTGCATATATAACAACACAAATATATGACAACTTCCAATCAATTTGCGCAGAATAAACAATGTATTATTTTAATTTTATTTTTAATATTGTATTAACATAGTTTTTAAGTTTTAATTGTTTCTAACTAATGTATAAATTTTTTTTTATTATTATTATTGAGACGTTGTGACGGTGATACATTTCAATTCTTATAAGTTGGGGAGACGTTTTGACCATCGATGCATCATCCTTAAAGCTTTTATCAGCATAAACAATAGGTATATAATGGAATATTGCATGTCAGTACGACACAGCTATTTACATAAGATAATAATCAACTACTTATACAAAATTAGTCTTTCCATACAAAGGCACTTAATCTAAATGTTTTGCTCATGTCCCAATTAAAGATTCTAGTACCAGCATTGGGACCTCCAGCTCCTGCGATCACAACTAGCGGCATGAAGTGTTCAGCTGCTCGCATTGGATGAGCTTCTGTAGCACCTGGCTGTTCCCTCCAAGATAACAACCCTTCTTTTCTCTTTGCCTTATCTTCAGCTGTACAAACATTGTTCAGATACGCATCGAATTCCGCATTAACAACTTTCCCGTGGCGTCCGCCCATGAACGCACGCATGTTATGGTACGACATGCCAGAGCCGAGAACGGCAATACCTTCTTTTCTGAATTGATACAAAGCTTCACCAAGTTTATAATGTTGTTCTGGGTCTTGATTGCTGAGCACAGACACTTGTATTATTGGGACATCAGCTGATGGGTTTATCAACATCATTGGCACAAAAACTCCATGGTCCCAACCTCTTTTTGGGTCCAATTTGGATTTAATACCTTCTTTGCTCAATGCAGCTTGTATACGACTCGCTAATTCTGGGTCTCCGGGTGCATCATACTTGTATTTATAAGATTCGGCCGGGAAACCGTAATAGTCGAAGTATAAATCGTGTTTTTTACCTGAAGATATTGTCACGGAGCTCTCTTCCCAATGTGCTGTGACCAGAATTATGGCCTTTGTTTCTTCTAGATTAAGGTGCTTTTTCACTTCGTCTCGCAAGAAGTTGGTGAGATCTGCGTGATCCTTGTCTTCCAGAAGCGGTAGCGGACCTCCTCCGTGGTTCACGAACAGCGCTGGTGCAACTACAACCATTTTACGGAAAGGACTGGAAAAATACCGAATTATATTCATAGATAGCAATGTCATAAAAACAATGACTGCCACTTGAACAAGTATAGTTAGTGTATTTAGAACTAGCATGAAACTGGTTGTCTAGGTCAAAATTTACAAAAAAAACATTCAAATAATTAATTCGTACAAGGTTATGAAATCAGATGACCCCGTGTTGCTATTTTCCCGTTTGTTGGTTAAATTAGGTTCTGTCAAATCTGACATTAACACTAAATAAAAAAATATTAAATGTAGAATATTGTTATATGAAATATTTTTAGAGTTGAAATTTAATGACCTCTTATAAGTGCTCATAATTGGGTCCGTCACCCTACCTATGGCCACGGTAATAATATCTTTACCGTGCTATGGCAATTGGCAAATGTGACAATCAGGTAGGTTACTCTTGACCAGTGTTGCCGCTGGTCATTTGTAGGGTTACCGTACGCAAGAGTTACCGTATTGAAACAAAAATTGCCCTACATTTTTTTATTTACATGAAAAAGGGTTTTTTTTCATCAGATAAGAAAAACCCGTCAAAAAAATAAAAACCTTCTGTTTATGAAAAAGATGCCACTGAACCAATAGATTTAATAGAAAAAGGCACCACAGATCACTCCTCTCCTCCCATCAAATCCAGAACATCACATAATAAGACATCTTCAGTGGCATTCTTTTCATAATCAGACGGTTTTTTTTATTTTCGCTATCATTTCGGGAGTTGGCTTGAACCTCGTACAATTTGAATGATTTCTGGAAATGCACTGTTTGGCTAATAATGTTGCATTTATAGTAGATGTTAAGAGGCGGTTTTATTGTTTTGTTTTAATGAAGTTGACAGCACTGAAGATTCTTTCTGAATCGGCATTTGCATGTGGCAAGGAAAGAACTTCAAAAACAAACTTCGCCAAATTCTGAAATTGCGGTTCCGATAAATGTAATATCTTGCTCCAAAACTTAGCGTTAATTTTTACGCAAACGCTGATTACGTTTCTTTTTTCATCTACAATTTTACTGTATTTCGTAAATATAGTAGCTAGTGGTATACCTAACCAATACCTACTTCCTTATGCTATGATTGCCTGATTGCCGTATTTTAGCGTACGGCAATCGTATTTCGGTACAACGGCTGTCGTATACCGTACAATTCGTCTTTAAAGAGCCTGAGTGCCGTACGAAACGGCAATTGCCGTACAAACGGCAACACTGCTCTTGACGCAAACTCAATCTCTATACAATTCCAATGCGATTAATATGTATCGATATTGGGATAAGTATCGCAATTTCGAAACGCCCCATCTCGATAATAATTTGTTCACTCACACGATTTAATTCCTTTTTCCACGCAATTTAATTCCAATGTAGCGCTATTATCGCTTTTAAGAATGCCATTTGAATTTTTTAGATTTGTGATTGGAAATTGATTATTGCAATTGTGTTTCAAGAGTAACCCACCTGGCATTATGAAATGCTGAATAGGTATTATTATCTTTCAGACGCCCATCTACCCGAACTAATTCGATTCCGTGATAGTTTTAGTTTTAGAATAGAATGTTATATTTGCGAATGCAACAGCTAGGCTACTCTTGACGCAAACACAATCTCAATACAATTCCAATGCGATTAATATATATCGATATTGGGATAAGTTTCGCAATTTTGAAACGCCCCATCTCGATAATAATTTGTTCACTCAATTTTCACGCAATTTAATTCCAATGTAGCGCTATTATCGCTTTTAAGAGTGCCATTTGAATTTTTTTAAATTTGGGATTGGATATTGATTATTGCAATTGTGTTTCAAGAGTAACCCACCTGATTTTCCCACATTTAATTCTATTTATCTACCTCTTTTACACTCAATGCCAATTAAAACCAAAGAGCAAAATTCTTGTATACTCTAACTTAAGGTAAAAGTGAAATGACGGCTCTTTGTTCAGATAACTTTTTATTTAACCCTAATTTTAGCTAAATCAGGTAAAAGTTTAAGGCAGCTGTCCCACCGCCCGGCGAGTAAGCGACGAACTATCGATTATTTTCTCGCTCAAGAAACGTACAATAGATATAGATCCTGTGTCAATAAAAGAGATGCATATATAAATAGTTGATCGCTGCCCTGCCGGTGAGTACTCGCTTTAGTAGTTTGCAGCTGGCGAGTACTCGCTATAAAATCTTGCTCAGTGTTTAGCGCTAGGATTACTGAAATCACTGATAACTACCTCAGACGAAACAAAAAGTATTTGGTCTAAAATAACTACCCTATTTTATTCTTCAAAATAAGGCTAAATTAAAAAAAGAAACAAGCTTTACTAAATAACGTCTAATATTTATTGAATAGCGTTACCTAGTTCAAAATATTAAAATGGTTTCGAAAAAAAAGTGGCTACTTTTGGCAAAAAACAGTTTTAAAGCTATTTAGTTGGCTGAGTGATAAGATAACAGTGCCAAAATAGATTAAGGGGGTGCAGCGCGGAATTTGAAAATTTACGTGTTTTTAAGTCACTGGTGCTAGGCGCTGAATAGGTCATATACATTAAAAGGACTAGTATAGGTTAGCTTGATACTTTCACAAGGCCATGGTTGTCTTGGAATTTGAAACAAATACCCAGAAACAGCATAAACAATATGTAAAAAAAATAATATCTAAAAACTTATTTGTTCAGAAACTTTGTAAATATAGCACAAATGAAACAATGATCCGACATATTGATATTCCGCAGGCCACTGTTGTCTTATTTTTCAATTAAAAAATATGAATATGAAAATATTAAAACTTTTAACATTGCTCTAATTAAATCACCAGCCTACTCTGTACAGATATTAGTGTGCGTGCGTATTCTTGTCGTGCGCCGTTGTCACACCACTGCCACGCGCCGCTCGCTCGCTATCATAAAGAAACTTGAAACTCGCAGTTTTGCGTCCGCGCTGCACGCACCCCCTTAAAACAGCAGTGAGTCTATAGAGGATAGCGTATGACCTCTATTTATATTACATTACAGTGTATTTATAGAGGTCAGCGGTATAGATAGGTAACGACTTTATTTCCGTGCACTGTTAGTACTATTAGTACTAATAAGGTGTACTAGTACTTTACTCGAACTGTACTAGTATAGTACTAAACCGAAAAGTGTCGATTAAGCACAAGACTGTGCTGTGTGGTGCCGGCCTAGAATTGCACCCCCCCAACTCTTCCCGTGGGTGTCATAGAAGGCGACAAAGGTACAAAACCGGGGGGCGGGCAGCAGCACCCAGAACAACACAGCAGAACAACACCATCACCACACACTGAACTGCGATCACCAACCCGCATGCCCAGCGTGGAGATTATGGGCACTACCCCCCTTATGATGATGCAAAAAATGAAATGGCCCCTAGTTCCCGGCCGCCTCGCTATTCCTTGCCATGGCAACAATCACCGGGCTACCTCAGGCTGCCACAAACAACTGACCCTGGCAACGTTCAACGGACGCACTCTGAGGCTTGACCACCATCTAGCGCAGTTGGAAGTGGAGTTAGAGAACATAAAATGGCATGTTCTGAGGTTATGTGAAGTCCGTAGAGAGGGGGAGGACACCGTAACCCTAGACTCGGGCCATCTTCTCTTCTTTCGCGAGGGTGATAAAACATCCCAGGGTGGCGTAGGCTTTCTCGTCAATAAGGTCCTCTCTAACAATGTTGAAGAAATCTCTGTTGTGTCGACCAGGGTAGCGTACCTGATCATTCGGCTGTCAAAGCGTTACAGCATGAAGGTCATTCATGTTTACGCACCGACCTCGACACCAAGAGGAGGATCCAGCTGGGCTGGGCAGCGTTTAGAAAATTACGCCGAGTCTTCTCGTCATCCATACCGCAATGCTTGAAAACGAAAGTTTTCAATCAGTGCGTCCTACCCGTCATGACCTACGAAGCTGAGACGTGGACACTCACGGTGGGGCTGGTCCACCAGTTTAAAGTCGCTCAGCGAGCTATGGAGAGAGCTATGCTCGGAGTTTCTCTGAAGGATAGGATTCGTAACGAATACATCCGAAAGAAAACCAAATTCATCGACATAGCTCTAAGAATTAGCAAGTTGAAGTGGCAGTGAGCCGGCCATATCTGGCGAAGAACCGACAACCGCTGGGGAAACGTGTTCTTGAGTGGAGACCACGAATCGGTAAACGTAGTGTAGGACGACCTGCGGCCAAGTGGGATGATGACCTGCGAAAGACTACAGGCAGGTGCTGGATGCGTCAAGCTGAGGACAGGGCGCTATGGCGCTCATTAGGGGAGGCTGCTCTATGTCCAGCAGTGGACTAAGATAGGCCGATGATGATGATGAAGCACAAGACTACTCGCTTGGCGGTCAGATCACTCGCCGAGCGACCAACCAGTGGTCATTTCTACATAGAGTGCGGATCTGAGTTTTAGGGATAGCTAACATATTGAATTCAGAACAATTATTTGAACTATCATTGTTGTCTAGTTCAGACGATGACGATGATGTACCTATGTCATAATAATAGCATTTGTGTAGTAGTAGTGGCAATTCTGAAAAAACGGAAGAAAAAAAGGAATATTTTGAAAAGAACAATTCGGATGCAAAATATTAATTATTTGAGAAGAGAATAGCTACAGTGAGTTTAAACTATTCAACGAGTTGTCAAATAAAGATTTTCGTACATATTTAAGAATGACAAGACAACATAAAATAATAACACGTACGTTTTTCTTAAATATACGGTTTCTGTGTTTCTAATGTACGTTATCGACGTGATCGACCGACACGTGACAAAGTCACTATGATTTTTCTTGTGTAACTGGAACGACAGTCACGGTGATTGAAAAATAACGACTTTGCTCCATGTCTAGAGGACTAGGCGAGTAGTGCGAGTAATCGCCCATCGCTTAAGAACACTCGCTAGCGACAAAACTATCGAAACTACAACTCGCTTGTCGCTGCTCGCCAACTCGTTTCTAGTTTCTAGCTCTACTCGCTACTCGCTCATCGCCGGCGGAAGGACACCTACCTAAAGTTTTTTAAACGGTATTATCAGTGTAATGATGATTAAAATAATAAACATTATTTTATAGTTTATTTGGCGTTTTGGTGCCAATGCCCTTTTAATTTTCGAACGTTTAAGTTGCAAATGTAAGACAGTGACAGCTATATAGTGTGAAAGAAAGAGAGAGCAATAAATAAAATAATGTTGGAGTAAAAATGGCGTCTTCTTTCTGAGTTGTCCTTTTCACACAAGCATAAAACTCGAATTTTCTCAATTCATAGACATTTAGAATTAATTTTATCCTTTGCATAATAAGTAGAGTACATAAACACATCGAGTTGTGGTAATGATATTAACAATTGTTCGTAAGTAAAGCGATAAATGAGGACAATGTTGTACTGTGAGCGAGGCGTATATTTCTCTAGAAATCTTAATAATAATGCCTCTCTTTGTACTGTGACAGTGTTTTAGTGCAATATTGTGGTTTAAAGTGCAAAAATGGACAAGAAAAATAAGAAGAAAGCGACCATAAAGCGGAAAAGTGATGATACTGCCGAGTCGGAAAAAAAGGCAAAAACTATGGTAAATCGCGGGAAAATTGATAATGATAAGGAAAAAGTGGAGACTGTGAACCAAGTGGTGGAGGTGCCGGTGGGGCAGGGTCAGCAGATCGTGCACACGGGGCAACTCGTCGAAGGAAACTTTGAACAGCCCGTGTTTGTAAACATGAAGGGAGAGCCAGTGCAGTTAGGTAAGTACTAAGAATGATCTCAGTTATATTATACGCGATATTCTACCAAAGAGTGTCGTCTAGGCAACGGCTAGCAAGTGATAGAGCCAGACACTAGTCAACTAGTGTGTAGAAGGCTGTGGCCAGAACAACTATATTAGTAGCATTATAGTGTAGTAAATATACTACCAATATTTACTTTAACTGTCTTCACCAGTTGTAAATTTCGCTAAAAGTGAGTTTCCACCTTGGGTCTTAACCCACTTGGTCCAACAGGGTGTTATAACAACGCTAAAAGTATTATATAGATATACCCTAATTTAATACTTTTAAAGTTTCATTTACAAAAACACACAAATGCCTGGTCAGTCTAGATAGTTAGTCTTGCTCAATCATCGAATAATAGTCAAGTTAGGTTTAGGCTAATTGCTTTACTTTAGTCTATAAAAAGGGCAATAAAGCTATATATGCCCCATTTTCTGCACATCACAAATCCATACAAACATAAACATTATTAACCCCTTTGTCACAAGGCCAAAAGCAAGTGACAGCACCTGCGCCGATGACGTAATTCGCAAAAAAAAAATTGAAATAAAAAAAAAATTAAAACGCGCAGAGAATAAAGTTGTTAGGAGTTGAGAGTGTAGCAAATTTATTCTAGTTTGTCTATAGTTAAACTTCTTCATACAAAAGTAGGCTCTAAATAAACAATATTAAAGGTTTAAGTCACGTGGTGCTCTGGGCGTTTACGCCTGGTTGGTGTTTGACGGAATTGCTCTGAGGGTGAATTCACCCGCTTTGTGACCCAAAAGTTAACACAAAGCTGTGTACGAGAACCTTTGATTGCTGTGCTTATATTTAAAAATTCATTTTGTTTACAGGTCCAAATACAGTAATTCTATATGAGCAAAGTGGTAATCCATCAAACTTTGCCTTTGGAGGCATGTGGACTATGGACTCATCGGGACGGATAGTGATGGCAGAGACAATATACGATGTGAAAGGTGAACCGGAGGAAGAGAACGCTACCTTTGTCCAGAATACTACTGAAGTAAGCAATGTAAGTTGTGTGCTAACATTCTCTTATAACTTTTTTTTAATTTATTTTTGAACGAACAAATAGTGTAACAATATACAGTTAGTTATATGCTATACTAAAGTGCTTTACAAATAAACAAAGAATAAACTAATTTGCGTTTTGTTTCTGTCATGTAAACATAAAACATAGAATAACTATTCAAAGGTTATTCTCTGTTTATTTGTAAGGCACTAAGAGCACACCGACACCATAAGTTAACACTTGGACAGATAATGAGGTAGTGGAATGTGATATGACAGCTCCTTCCTCAAAGGCCAGCCACATTCCTCTAGTTTTTCTGGTGTCAAACTGTCCGATGATAACTTTCCACCTATTACTTAAAATATAATATTTTAATCAAATGTTACACAACCACTACACATTGAAATGAAACCACTTTTACGGATCTAGTGACAGGGGACAGTGGACCACTGACCCTGGGAAGGGTTCGAAATGCCATAATAATACCAAAATTGTAAAATAAACGAGAGTAGGTTTGTAAAACTGGTTTAATTTTAATAAATAAACATGGCTTAAAAAGTTAACATGACATCTATGTTGTTTCAGCAACAAGTGGAGGAGCAACCCAACACGTACCAGCAGTACGAGCTCACCAGCACTCAAGTGGAGCCACAGCAGGAGTACGAGGTGGCCATCATTGAGAACCCCAGTGCTGAAACTACAGAAAGGTAAACTTTTATCTTTATTCACTCACTAGATATTCATTTAAAAGAAAATGAAAACATCACATACTTATTTTTTTTTATTTTGATTTTTGCATTCACAATGTTATATAGTTACACTAGGCGGCCCGCTCGCGACCTCGTCCACTTGAGTGAACACCCGTATCCTATAGAACCCTATAGCAGCGCTACCTATCGGGTCCAATTATATGCATTATACATTATTATAAACCTTCCTCTTGTATCACTCTATCTATTAAAAAAAACCACATCAAAATCCGTTGCATAGTTTTACAGATCTAAGCATACATACATACATAGAGACAGCGGGAAGATTCTTCAATTAAATTTTTTTTCTGTTAAAATTTTATCTTGCAACATCACATACATTGTTTTGATGCCTGTAAGTAGCTAAAGCACTCGTTTTATATTAAATCAGAAACAACGTTGGTACCACAACGAACGAACTTTTCAATATTGTGTCGGGTCACCCAGACCCGACACAATATTGAAAAGTTCGTTATCGACATTGACCCGACCGGGAACCGAATCTAGGACCTCGAAAGTTGGCGTCCTTGTGGAAATCCTGCTTGTGGAAATTTTTTCAACATTTGTGTTTTTGTAATTTGTTCACAACAAAATTTGCATTAATAATTATTTTGTACATTGTACTCTATAAATAAATATTCACTACTGAATATTCACAACTGCATGAAATAGTAATATATTTAAGTTTTTCTTTTAAGAGTATTTGTCCTAACTTTGACATTGGCTATATGTGCAAACCGCACCAAGCCATAAAAAAAAAGAAAAAAAAAAGAGAATTTGTAATTCTTAAGGCAATAAATATTCTCTAAACCTAAACCCAATATAATTTGTTTGCAGCCGGCCACCAGACCCTCAGGTGATCACGTCAGAGGAACAGCTGGTGGCAACTGGAACCGGGGCAGTGCGTTGGCTCAACCAAAAACACGACTTCGTTGTGCGGAAGCTTCAGCTCAACTACGGTGAGATGACCATAGATTCAACATAAAATACCCTTACTGTTTTACCACAAAACAATGGCTTAACACTTTCGGTTCGGCGTGAGGGTGCAATGCCAGGACTGAAACAAATTTTTCAAATTATCTACATAATTTAAGTAAATATGGATAAAATTTACGAAAATTTAAATTTTAAATTTTTTCGACGAAATTATTCTATGATAATGTGAGAACCGTTTGGGACGATGGGTCCCAATTGCTAAGTAAAAACTAAGCTTCAGTTTTGAATCAAAGTGTGACGGGATTTATATTCCCATCGGTCTTACGTAGTATGGGACATATACATACCATCAGGCCTAAAAGGGTTTATGTTAGACAATGCCTAAAACTGATGCTGTCACTAATAGCTAATATACTCTTAGACAGAGATACAATATTTTAAACATGTACTTAGCCATTTTTTAACTTTTAACACTGTTTTGTAGTATAAGGAGTCGTCTTAGAGTCACTTGGGGATAAATGTAGCAAAATACTGCAGGGATAATCTATACTAATATTATAAAGAGGAAACCTTTGTATTTTTGTATGTATGTGTGTTTGCAATGAATAAACTCAAAAACTACTGGACCGATTTAAAAAATTCTTTCACCATTAGAATGCTATATTAGCGCTGAGTAACATAGACAATATTGAAAAAATTTTTTTAAATAAAATACTAAAAAATGGCAATTTTATTCTCTTATACAAAATGTTTTGTTTGTTTTGTTGTCATGGAAACCATTGATATATATATTTAACTCAATGATGGAAACTGTCAAAACGGTACGAAGTCCGCCGGGTCAGCTAGTCTTTATATATATATATACAAGGTGTTGCAAAGTTACCCGTTATACGTAAAGGTTGTTAAAGTACATCCTATCAAGAGTCCTCTGTAAATTTCTTAAAACCTTTGCATTAAGATTTAGTTTTCAGTAAAAAGAGTTATTTTAATGATTAATAAAAATATCGACTATATTAAGGCACATGACTATTTCAGGTTCATGACGTTATGTTACCTACCAGGAGTAACGACTCCTGTCTACTCTGTACCTCCCACAGAGTAGCCTATACCTAATCTTCAGACACTGTATTCTGTGCTCCTAGTACATACACACTGGATATTAATATCCCAGATTTGGTGAACGTTGCATCGTCCGTCCAAATGACCCGGTTCACATAGCTGCGGTCAGCTTCTAGCTGCCGCAGATACCACTCGCAGAAGTTTCTTCGGAGAGCGAAATCACCTGGTGTTAACTCCTGTGTACGCCGGTAGTGGTAAGGGTGTTGACCGTCAGCTCGAAAAATCCGCCAAACTGTGACATGGTTCATGCCAAACCTCGCCGCGGCACGCCTCGTCCTGATGGTTGGTTCGTCTTCGAAGATTTCCAGCACCTCTTCTTCTCGCCTTGCATCTAACGTCTTCAGACGTCCACTGCCACGTGAACGATGAAAGGATCCCGTGGAATGCAAACGTGTTGTCATTTCACGAAAACATTGGTAAGATGGTAACCGTCGCTGGTCAGCAAGTGCTCTGCCTTCAATGAAACGTTCATGGTACAAGTCACGAGCGCGAGCTAAGTTTCCATCAGCTCGTCCCACGCACAACATCATCTCGTAGTAATCGGAATTGGAGAACATAGCCATTTTCGCAATTAAAGAAACACACGAAAAACACACATATGGACGACTGAATGAAATAAAAAGAAACTCAAAAATTATGACACCGGCCGGCCTGTCAAAATTTAGGTACTTTAGAAAAAACCATGGTACGCTTTGTTTTACACGGATAATATTTCGTCTGAGATGAGAATTTTATTCTGAGGTTTTAATGCTAGATGTCAAAATTACGGTATTTTTGCGTATTATAATCTTCTTCCAACATAATGGTACATGGTACGAAGGCCTGTTGAAAAGTTTCATATGAAATTAAAATCTTACAATTAAATAATAATAACAGTAATAAAATTATGTGTTCAATCATCATCAACAAGGTTTTTACGTCTATTATAGACGATTCATGGCGTAGTAGTACATTACATAAAATTACAATTTACTTCATTGACAATCAAATTTTATTAATAACTAATTCACAACATCAGATAGTAATTTTTTATCGGATGTGTATTTATTTATCATTTTTAGTGTAAAACATAAAAAATACACATACACATTGATTTATGCGCGAATACCACTATGCAATTTCCTTCTGCCCGTCGCTCGGCGCGGCGGCAGGGGCGGCTAGGCGACAGCTCTCGAAAGAAGTGTCTATGCTTCTGACTAGTTCTGACCGCCTTGTAGTACGAGGTGGTCAACATTTTGTACGGATTTAATAATCTAATTTGGGTTTTTAATCTTAAAGGACACAGGCCTAATTAATCATAAAAGACTGATTACTATTTTGATATTGTTTAATTTTGATTATTGTTAGTTGTTTGTTTAGTGTAGGTAATCTACTTGTGTAAAAATAAAACATAATGTTTATTTCTGAGTTGGGCTTAAAATAAGTAAAATAGCAAACGAAAGATAAATCGGTGTGGTGTTTTGTATTATTTGTAATATTTCTAACCTGTAGTATTACACGGCTCAGCTTCAGCAGCTTGATCAAATTGATTTGTACAAAATAAAAAGCAAACTGCTTTCAAAGCACGTGTTAGAAAAAATGTTGTCAATCTATGCGGTAAAAATCTAAGTTTTCTGTATTTGGAGTTCCGTAAAAACATTGAAAAGCCAAAATCTGCAGTCACTGCTTTCCTAGTACTACTGCTGTGTAGTTTCTGTTTTTTGGGAAACCACTCCGCATTAAAATTAGGATACGATTTACATTTCCAGAATTAACTGTTTATGTGTTGTACGAGTAATAACTTGTTTTACATCCTAAACCTTAGTGTAAGTTTGTAAAAGTGCAAACGTTACTATCGCGTTTGCTTTAACAGATTAAATTCTCGATCTTATTTACATACCATTACGATCTATCTGTTAAAACTTAACTTAAACGCGATAGTAACGTTTGCACATTCTTACAAACTTACATCCTAATGTAATGATAGATAGAACCCCTAGGTTCTGACGTCTGTTGAAGGCGGCACAATACGACACGTGATCGGTAGCCGATTATTGAAATGAAACCTTTTGCATGGATCTACTCGCGTTTATTGTTACTTGGTTTACAAAAAATATTTCATTTCAATGTGTAGTGTTCGCGTAAACTTTAGAAAACAATGTCAGGTAATCAAAAGAAAGGAACAAACAAGTGCGAAAAGGCAACTCCTCTCTCTTGCATCTTGGGATGATCCTACTGTTAGCATGGTAAGTGAAAACTCACCCACATATCCCATCTATCAACCGATATGTTGCGACGCTATAAAAGACTGTGTAATAATAAATAGCTATCCATCTTTTGTTCCGTTAGAGTAAAATGATTTAATTTCAATTATTATTATGCGGAACCCACTAAATAAATATTACCAAAAGTACCAGGTCAACATGATTTCTAAAAAAAGGAGGTGGGAAAATTCAATTTCAAAGATCAAACTACAGAAAGGTTTTGCGCATAAGTTATGTAAGTACCTACTTAGCTAACAGCTACGATTCTTGTTCCCGTACCTACCTATTAAACTCTCTTTTACTTCTTAGGTCGGCTTGCACCAAAACTCACTAAATACGTTTAGCGCTAAACATGTTTAGAGTATCATTCTGTCTCTTTCAACTTCCAACAGACGTCAGAAATGGAATGATAATTTAAACGTGTTTAGCGCTAAATGTATTTAGGGTAGATTTTACCAAAATCCAATTTATACGAGAATATCTACTATACGAGAGCTATCCCAGTATAACTTTACTCTTATGATTTAATCTATGGATAAGTTACTCTCGCTTAGTTACTCTGTGCTGTGACGGAAACGGAAACGAACGAAAATATTAAATTAACCACCAAGCATAAAAGCACATTCATACCATGCGTGAGCAATGGCGCTGCGTATTTTTAATTAACCAGGGTAATATGTCTGCTTGACGTTTTGAATAACTTCAATCAAATATTCTGTCTGTTGTGTTGATTGTTTGTTGACAGATAATATTGTAAAAATAAGAAGTCATGAATAGCGTAATTCTTTAATACATACAAGCTCGTAAATACAACGAGCGCATACAACTCACCTACCTATTTGTTGCATACTCCAGACGATGCTCAATTTTTGTCAGCAAATTATACACAGATGCTTTTGACAAACGGAATCTTATATGGCGAAGTCGTAGACGTCGTTATCTTCAAAGTAAGTACTATGTCCTTTCTTTAAACCATGTAGGGCGAGAGCCAAAATATTCTTTATCGTCATAAGTCAATAAATTGATTCAAACGTAACGACATTTTGTTAGGTTATCTATAAAATTTGTAACAGACAGCTGTTATTGTGAATTATAAAGCAAATCTGAATAAGTATAAATTTAACTATCAAGTATTTAATTTGGAAAATCTTTTAAAAGGGACTTTAACTAGATTAAAGGTCCCTGTACTGTTACACACACAATGCACAAATACCGATAGATGACTAGTCTGAAAAAAATAATAATCTTTGATTTAGAAGCTAATGACTTCAACAGCTGATCAGTAGTGTTGGGGATCTCTTAAAAATCTTAGCGATGTTTTTGCTGAACTTCGATATTGTTTTTTTCGGAAACTACTGTGCCTACAACTTAAAGAACAGCACCCACCACTTCAGTTTTATGTATAGCTACTGACATTTCAGGCCTAACGGGTTTTTTTGAAACAAGTTGTATATATATATATATATATATATGTCGCGGATGGAAACGGATTTTGTTGGAAAGCGTCGTCTCCGTCCGCCATTTTGTGCGTAGAATAGAGTCAGTGCGCACACGTCCGGCACAGTCGAACTCCAGAAGTAAAGTGAGCGCGAGAGTGAGTTTCACAAACTAACGTTACCTCACTGACAAGTGACAGTGACAGATGTCATAGACTCACTATGCTCCCACTACTCGCTCGAACTACTGACTCAGGGATAATTTCATAATGCCAAGCTATTCTGCCAAGCTATTCAGCCTAATATCGATAGATGCCGTTACTAGTCTATGAAATAACTCCGACACGGCCATTCTGACACTGCGCGCGTCCTCGAGCGCAGCAGTTCCTGAGCTCTTCTTTTAAGAGCAACTAGATTCAAATGCGAAAACATTAAAGCACGAAGTGCGGAGCTTCCAATGCGTAAGCGTTGAAGTACGAAGCGCGGAGCTTCCAATGCGTAAGCGTTGAAGCACGAAGCGCGGAGCTTCCAATGCGTAAGCGTTGAAGCACGAAGCGCGGAGCTTCCAATGCGTAAGCGTTGAAGCACGAAGCGCGGAGCTTCCAATGCGTAAGCGTTGAAGCACGAAGCGCGGAGCTTCCAATGCGTAAGCGTTGAAGCACGAAGCGCGGAGCTTCCAATGCGTAAGCGTTGAAGCACGAAGCGCGGAGCTTCCAATGCGTAAGCGTTGAAGCACGAAGCGCGGAGCTTCCAATGCGTAAGCGTTGAAGCACGAAGCGCGGAGCTTCCAATGCGTAAGCGTTGAAGCACGAAGCGCGGAGCTTCCAATGCGTAAGCGTTGAAGCACGAAGCGCGGAGCTTCCAATGCGTAAGCGTTGGAGCACGAAGCGCGAAGCTTCCAATGCGTAAGCACAGTATTTCCCGTTCGGTCTATCCTGACCAAACAACAATTGACTCTTACATTTAGCTCTACAGTAGGCACTATAATAGGCTCTACAGTAGGCACTATAATAGGCTCTACAGTAGACTCTGCAGTAAGCCTCACAGTAGTCTCTACATAAGACTCTACATAAGACTCTACATAAGACTCTACATAAGACTCTACATAAGACTCTACATAAGACTCTACATAAGACTCTACATAAGACTACATAAGACTCTACATAAGACTACATATTTAAAACTGAAAACTAAACCTTTTCGATTTAGAAAGATAACAAATCAAATGTAACATAACAAAAGAAAAGGTAACTAGACAATCCAAATCCAAACTAGATAACCAGGTAACCAGGGCCATTAACCATTCGTTGTACAAATCAAAAGTCACTATTTACAAGCTATGTAAGCTTTAAAATCACCTCGAGTTACCCCTCCAATGCCACGGCTCTCACAGCCGAACAGCGATCCCAGTCGCTTACGCGTGTCCATCTCAGTGGAACCCCGCGCACGTCTGCATCACCCTCTGACTACACACTACTGTCCTGATAGACCACGACCTCCGCCAGAGCTAAACACGCACCGCGCACCCACGGACATCTTGAGTTTCCTCAATAGACACCGATTTCTACCGGGCTACGACTATGTAATAGCTACTGGTATGGTCGACACTTGTTACACTTAGAATTTAATGCTTTCAACGTATCATAATCATGAGCTACCTCCATCAGGTACCCGCACACAGCTCATCATTTAATAAAATACTGGCTCTCTCTAACAAACTCCCATGTCTATGGGGTACTAAACCTAAGTTCTAGTGAGTCTACTTCTAATGCCGCAGTTATAAAGAACGAGTCTCTAAATTTATTATCTAACTTGGTCTTGTTTCGTTCACTATTTTTAACCAAGACAAAATCACCTGTAATAAACTTGTCTAACTGTGTGTGTTGTTAGATTGTCCAGTAACTCATTGTCACTTCGGTAAGTAAACGTTTTCCTCTGGCTATTTGACTTTTTTATCATAGAAATTTCTAAGCATTATAAAATAATCATACTGAATCATGAAAACATCACCAGAAACATTCAGCGTCCAGCAGAGTTGCCGATGCAGCACAGGTCTGTTTACCCGATGACGCTGGTTCACGTTGCTCGCCATGCTGCCGGTGTCGGTGTCGCTGCTGCCGGTTGCACCGCAGTTGCTAGTAGCGCCCTTCCCCGCGCCCCGCAACGATGGTATGAGCGCGTGGGCACATGTTTGCAAAAGGATCCGTGCCTCTAAATCTGAAACATAACACCAGGCGCGTTTGGTCGCTGTTTGACAAAATAATTAGCACTAAAATGATGGAACGATTACATGACCTTTTATTATCCTTGGAGAGGCAATCGGTGCTGCGATGTCCCAGTTTCCCACACAAGTAGCCGTTTTGTTTTTGTCCTTTAAAAAGCTTTTAAACAAGGCTTCACTAAGCAAGGCTTCATCAAGCAAGGCTTCACCAAGCAATCACTAATGCAGTGCACTTTGTACATTTTTCTCGGCTATACACTCACATGGAGAATGTGGCAATCCATACGTCGACTGTAGCTACGCACGCGTATTAACTCCGGTAATGAATCTCCTCATGTGCTTTCTGAACTTCAAGTAACGCCATCCAATACTGATTTTGCAGTTCCAACATCCGTTGTCATTTACGATAAAACTTGGCATCGTTTTCTTCTAGTCGTTCGCGTCGATTACATCCTTAGAGCAAAGGTTACATCCCGCTTCTGATGTCGGGGATGGAAACGGATTTTGTTGGAAAGCGTCGTCTCCGTCCGCCATTTTGTGCGTAGAATAGAGTCAGTGCGCACACGTCCGGCACAGTCGAACTCCAGAAGTAAAGTGAGCGCGAGAGTGAGTTTCACAAACTAACGTTACCTCACTGACAAGTGACAGTGACAGATGTCATAGACTCACTATGCTCCCACTACTCGCTCGAACTACTGACTCAGGGATAATTTCATAATGCCAAGCTATTCTGCCAAGCTATTCAGCCTAATATCGATAGATGCCGTTACTAGTCTATGAAATAACTCCGACATATATATAAACCTTCTGTGCGTGTGTATGTTATTGAACTTTTTCTAAACGGCTGGAATGATTTGGATGAAATTTTCTGTGTGTGTTAAAGTGGATTCGAGAATTTTCTGTGTGTGTTAAAGTGGATTCGAGAATGGTTTAGATTTACAATTGGACCCGGTAGGTGGCGCTGCTATAAAGGTCCATCATGGGATACGGGTGTTTTTAAGCGGACGAATGGTTTGTAGAATGGCTTGACCGAAAATTTGTATTTAGTAAAAACATGAGATTGTGCAAATGATAAGCTGTATAATATGATGTTGGTAAACCTAATAATTATTTTATTTAGCATTCATTGATCCATTATTTTCGCACAGCGAAAGTAAAAAAAAAAAAAATTATAATCAATGTCCCAATTAATTACAATATAATGCTATTGTTGTTAGATGCTGGTGTGAAACTTCTGCATTCGGCGTCTGGCTGCATCCAGTGCGTGTACCTGACCACGCCGAGCATGCAGCTCGCCTTCAACGCGGTGCCGCAGTTCCTCTGCATAGAGACAGGTAATGAACGAATGACGTGAAAGAATTGATGAAAAATTTACGTAAATTAATGATGTGAAAAAAAATTAACGAATTGTGTTTATGAATTAATGAACGAATGATGTGAATGAATATCGTGAGTGACTGAATGAATGAATGATGTGAGTGAATACATAAACTAATTATAAAAATGAATAAATGAATGAACGAATAATGTAAATGAAGGAATGATCGAATGACGTAAATAAATGAATGAACAATTGAACGATGATGTTAACCTGTCATCTGCCACGAGCACTGATCAGTGCCATATACAATTAAAATTCTATTGTGTCTGTATTCATGGTAGATGACAGGTTAATGAATAAATAAACAAATCATGATTACAGAATAAGTGAGCGAATAATGTAAATGAATGAACGAACGATGTCAAATGTGTTTTGGAAACAATTACATTGTTGTATATATAGTCTATTACAACATACAGTTTTATGTATACCTTTTTATATAAAGCATGCAAAGTGAAGCGCATTTCAAAGTTGACAAGTTATGCATGTCAGCGCCCAAATATATTGCTATGCTAATATGTGCTTTATTCTTATAGGCATAGAGTTCAACAGCACAATACCCACAGTGGGTGGGACGGGCAGCCCCAGCGTCAAACACAACGTGACGCTGTTCCTGGCCGAGGACGGGAATGGGAAGTCGGTTATCGTTAGCGCGGGTGAGATTTTAAACTTTATTTTTTACTCCTCAACTTTAGCTCATTTTATAATAATAATAATAATAATAAAAAGTATTAATTTGTTCAAAATTACAAGTTTCACAACTAACTTAAAACTAATAATATTGAACAAAAATGTAATATGGCTCAGCTTCAAACAGCTGAATCGACAGCTGTAGCTGATATTCTGCCACAACCTAGCGGGAGTTTTTAAACGTTTCTAAGAAAATGTGACAACAGTAAGTTATATATGACAACAATTTTACAACAATTTTAGATAGAAATAATTAAATCACATCTTCCCTACTACATTTTAATACAATTCTAATTTAAACATTACCCTAGCCGCTTCGTTTTGTTTTTCTAATAACCATAATTTACATTTACGCTTGAAACCAATTTTTGATATTACAAGACCCTCCCGTAAAGGAGGGGGTAAGTCGTTCCATATTTTCGAAGCGGCAAATGAAAAGCATCCCCTCGTAACGTTGTTTTTGTGTATGTCCCCACTGTTGGGGCACAGGGCTTTCCTATGTATGGATAGGGAGTACGGGCCGTGAACCACCACGCGGGCCCAATGCGACAGGTGTTTGTTAACCTTTTGAGCGCCACGGTCTTCTAGGGAAGACAGACGTTTCCGTGCCCTGAACGCCACGTCTTTACTAGAAGACAAACACTTATCATGACGTTTAGTAATATAAATGCGTAAGCAAATGCTTTGTCTTATTTTATGCGTTCTTTTACTATTGCCTAAAACCATAAACTTACATTTTTATGTTAATAGGGGCTTTTGTTTATTCTAAAAACAGCAAAATCAAACTAGCCAAAAAAATTGTAGTGCCCCAGGCGCCATAGTCTTTATAGGAAGACGCCTAGTGATGTGGTAACATAATAAGTTGGCAAGGGGCAAGCTCTCTATATACATATAATAAAGCTAAAGAGGGTCGAAAGTCTGTATATGGAAGATATTCGAAAAAATGTTGGCTGGGGATACTTTGAATCGATAACAGAACACATTCCAACAGTTTTTAAAAGTTTTGTTTGTTTGTCTGTTTATCTGTTTATCTGTTTGTCTGTTTATTTGACCGCGCACCACATGAAAATGGCTGAACGGATTTAGATGAAACTTTGCACATAGACAGACCATGACCCGGACTAGGATATATGATACTTTTTATCCCGGTAACAGGTTCCTCTGGGATAGTGTAGTCTTCGCGAACGAAGTCGCGAGCGACAACTAGTTTATAATAAATTATCATGTTTATTTTTACGCAAATTTAGTTGCAAGCACTTTTTCAAATTGTTATTGCAAAAACACAAATGTTGAAAAAAATTCCACGAGCAGGATTTGAACCTGCACCCTTCTGACATTCCGGGTCAGGTGCACTTCCAATTGAGCTATCGTGGTTCTAACCAGCCCGCCGAAATTATTCCACACTTTTTACTTTGTAAGCCAAAGGCGCCCATTCAATGTCAACAACTACCGTCACTAACATCCGATCATAATATTTTTACAAATATTAAAGATCAGTTAAGAAATAAGCAAGCTATTTTATAAAATGTTCAAAATGATTTTTAAAGCAAATTTTGTTGCGAACAAATTACAAAAACACAAATGTTGAAAAAATTTCCACGAGCAGGATTTGAACCTGCACCTTGCAATGGGCGCCTTTGGCTTACAAAGTAAAAAGTGTTGAATAATTTCGGCGGGCTGGTTAGAACCACGATAGCTCAATTGGAAGAGCACCTGACCCGGAATGTCAGAAGGGTGCAGGTTCAAATCCTGCTCGTGGAAATTTTTTCAACATTTGTGTTTTTGTAATTTGTTCGCAACAAAATTTGCTTTAAAAATCATTTTGAACATTTTATTAAATTGTTATTGGTTCGGAACAAAATTTACGTACTTATTTATAGATATAACTATAATTAGAATAATAGATTACTAGAGGCCCGCTCGCGATTTCGTCCGCTTGAACACCCTAGAACCACCTACCGGGTCCAATTATATGCATGTCGGCGGCGAGGTTGGTTTTGTAGGTAGGACGGTCGAGCAAACTCGGATTCGTCGATAACACTGTTCATCTTGGATCTTCAAAATAAAAGCGCAGTCGTATTCCTTACAGTCACTTTGATGTTATTTTAACATCACAATTAAATTATTTAGAAACAGTTGCCCGATGCAAATGGATTTTAGAAACGAAGTGAGCTCTGCGCGTGCGTACTCTCCGACCGCTCCCGTTCAAATGTGTCCCGTCCGTTGTCGCGCCAACTGACGTTGACGTTTCGCGTACCATAGAGCATAGGCTGCGCAGACCACACTAAGTATAGACTATACTTGTCGTTTCTAAGCGATGCTAGCGCCACGTCTCCGACATGCATATAAACCTTCCTCTTGAATCACTATCTATTGCTGAGAACTGTATTGAATTCCGTTGCGTAGTTTAAAGATCTTAGCGTACACACGGCGGGAGCGACTTTGTTTCATACTGTGTAAAGATTACGAGGAACTCGATGGCGCAGTGGTTAACGCGCCCGGTTTGTGAGTGTTGAGGTTAAGCAACTTTCGCAAAGGCCCGTCATCGGATGGGCGACCGAAAATGTTTCATCTCGAGCTTCTGCGTGCTTCGGAAGGCACGTAAAGCCGTTGGTCCCGGCTGCATTAGCAGTCGTTAACAACCACCAACCCGCACTGGGTCCGCGTGGTGGTTTATGGCTCGTTCTCCCTATCCATCCATAGGGAAGGCCCCAGCAGTGGGGACATAAAATTAGCTAGAGAGAGTACAAAGTATAGGTCGCGCCAATCTTCTAGTCCCCTCTGAAGTTGCTTCGTTGCGCAGCTGTACAGTCAGGCCCTACCGCTCGTCCCCGCCTTCGCCCTACTAACGCCTATTTTTTACTACTGCGACGCGAATCGCGCCAACTTCAGAGGGGACTAGAAGTTTGTCGCGATCTACACCAGGCTAGCATGAGTCACAAGGAGGAAGATATGCCTGGAATGAGCTACAAACTTGGGGTGAAGCCGTGAGGTGGTTGAAGTACCAGACTATCATGAGTTATAAGTTATAAGGAGTTCTTCACTGAGCCCGCGTGGTGGTTTATGGCCCATTCTCCCTATCCATTCAAAGGGAAGGCTCGTGCCCCAGCAGTGGGGACTAGGGTTGCCAACTTTTATTAGAAGAAATAGAGTATATCTGATTTCAAAGAAGGTAAATAAAGAGTATGGTCACACAAAAAAGAGTATCATTATTTTATATTTTTAAAAAGGTATTTTTTGTACATTTTGCAGCACATAACAATTTTTCATGGTTTTTAAAAGAATTGCATGAGTCCAAACATTCTAACTCTAAATTTATAATAGATCAAGAGCTCCTTTGGACTTTTTTGGTTCTGATAATGGGTTTGCATAATATTACATGACTGGCACTAGATGGCACAATGTTAACATTGTGTAAAAAATAATATTTTAGCATACTCTATTAGTGTTATAGATTATAGAGTACGCCTACATGATATAGAGTACAATACTCTATTTTAGAGTACGGTTGGCAACCCTAGTGGGGACATAAAAGGAGCTGATGATGAAAGATTACTAACTACATCTATTTTGTCTCAGGTATCTCAGCCCTGATAGGTGAGGAGTTGACGTGGTTACTAGATACGTTCAAGTCGTGTAACCCCGCGTGGCGGCAGGTTCGATGCGTGGTTTGCGACCCCACCAAGTGTCAGCAGGTGAGACGAACCAGCCCAGCGGTGGGCTATTTGACATTTATTTTACATGTTTTAATATAGTTGTAAAATAGGGGTTGAAAGTTTGCATAGGTACCTAATTAAAAGAATGCAACAATATTAAACATTAAAAATAATTAAAAATGTGTTTTAGCATTTCTTTGTAAAACTCTTAAATTAAGAGTAGACATATTTTTTGTATGGCTTTGTTTTTCACTTTTTATGCAAAAACTACTTTTTTGATTGACGTGAAACTTTTATAATTTTTTTTTTTGAGACAACAACAGCCATACTTAACTTCTAATTTGACAATCTTACTAATGACTAAACATATCCGGCTATAAAGTTGTCCACAGAAAAATAATAACAAAACCGCCCATAGAGGCAACTAGATAATATATTATGCTAGGCTTACAATTAATTTATCCTAATAAAAGCAAACCGTCACTAGCAGTATTGAATATTAAGGCAACCATAATAGTACATGCTTTATAATAATAATACACATATACATATAATTGAACTGAAACAAATAATTAAAATGAAATAAATATGTAAATATGATATAAGTTGCTGAAGTTAACAAGACAGATCTCACTTTATTTATGTAGCTACTCTTGCTCCCAATAAATGGGTCCAACTCACTAAAGTGCAAATTATAATTGTCAACAATACGAGTTAATACTGCATTCATATCGTAGTTAGTTTTGTGGAATGCGACAGCAAACCTTCTTTGATCGAAGCAGCAAACAGATCTGTGTGACGGGTGCGGCGTGTCGGTACTCGTAACGCAATATGTTCGAGGAGCTCAGGTGGGTTACTCTTGAAACACAATTGCAATAATCAATTTCCAATCCCAAATCTAAAAAATTCAAATGGCACTCTTAAAAGCGATAATAGCGCTATATTGGAATTAAATTGCTAGGAAATTGAGTGAACAAATTATTATCGAGATGGAGCGTTCCAAAATTGCGAAACTTATCCCAATATCGATACATATTAATCGCATTGGAATTGTATTGAGATTGAGTTTGCGTCAAGAGTAGCCTACCAGGGCAGTCCAGGCGCCCACGCAATATATCATACAGCAAAAAAATCAAAAATAGTACATCATTTATTAATGGTATGCAACATCTATGTATCTTAGAGTTACATAGGTTCATGTATAAACTGATGTATAAAGTCTGCATTACAGATATATAAAGTTGGTTAATATTTTAGAGTTTGGCGTTGAAAAGGTTTGTGCGGGCTGATAGTTATCAACACTTTTTCATTTATTCATTAAACACCGGCCAAGTGCGTGTCGGGCCACGCGCAGTGTAGGGTTCCGTAGCCCATCTCAATAATGCGGACTCTGAGAAGTGGGCTTTTATGAACATTTATTTAACGATGGCTCATATACTTAAATGTAGATACTACCGGTTTCACACACCTGACAACATTATTTAAGTAGTTCTTAGTAGTATTTATAATGTATTCCAAAAATATATTATAAATACGTATAGCTAATTTAGTGAGGCTTGAGCTGGGAATCGAACCGGTGAAATGTGAAAAAAAAACCATCCTGCATTTTAAGATACCAACCGAAAGAGTCATTCATAAGGATCAATTTCTTTAAAACAACATACCGGACTTCTTGGCGGGAAAGTGAAGAGTAATATGTCTGCGGTTTTGTTTTTCTTTTTTAAAATTTGTCGAAGTCGAATATTAATGTGAAATAATGGTGGATTATCAACCGTTAAGTGTTTGTGAGTGTGCATGAATGTTGGCAAATGAAACAAAACAGTGCAACGTCACTTTTCAAATTCTCTCAAGAAGTCCGCCCGAGGACTTAGTAAAGCCCCACATCTTTACTGAGATACTCGAGGGGTGGGGGGGTATATCATTTCTCACTTCTCATTTCAATTATAATTCATCATCGTCATACAAAAAAGAAATATTGTTTATTTATGTATTACTTGTTAGAAAAATTACTTTGACGCTGGCTAAATGTGCTAATCGCACGAAGCCATCTGTACGGTGCATCCGTGCATTCGCCAAATCATCAATTTATTAATTGAATTAAATAATTATAATTTTACAGTAATTCACGTCACCACACACATCGCGGCGGACGCGCGCTCATATATCAATCAATTAGCATAGTAGTATCATTTTACGTTATCATTTATTCGTGTTATAATAAATAGTTTATCTTCAGGGATATTCCTAATCCTGGAATATACGGGTACGCAACCCCGGAGCACCCTAGCTACCAAGGCGGCATACCCTCTCTTAATCCGCTGCTGAGGTATCCCATACCCCCTTTTCCAACCATATCACTACGCTCTCCCCTCCCATATTTCCTTATCGCGTTTCCCTCCCGCAAAATTCCCAAGTCTGATCCGGTGAAGAAGGCAGCTCAATGCAGATATGCAAAAGAGTTTGGTGGATCCGGCGGTTCAGCAAGGCAAAGTGAATGGCCTAGGGCGACGATAGAGGGCGTATAGTTATCGTCGGCCAGACACACCATCCGACCTCTGCTTCAGTCGTAGCGGTTTTCCGTTCCACTGAATCAAGGAGAGGGAGGACGAGTGTGTGCGCCTGCGTCTGCGCGAACGCTGGCGCACCCTAATATATCCTGCGCACTTGACCGCTTCCGTATATGGACTCCGAATACACTCAAGTCCCGTGGCGATGGGATGAGGTAGAGAAGTCCGACCTGATGTAGTCGGGCTTTGTCCTATGCCTGCACACGGGCGGTCCTGGGGGTGTGATCACACACCGTGGTCGTCTCTGCTCTGCAAACTTGGGACGACAGTGCGGATTCGGTAGCACCCAGGATGAAAAAGCAGCCCTATTCAGGGAGGCACTGCTTTCCCCGCCCAGCCGGGGAGGGGGCTAGAAAAGGTGCTCTTAAAAAATGCTCGTTCCTACTTAAGAGGTGGTAGCAACCGCGGCTGTCACCGCATCATTTTAATCGCGGTCGAAAGAAACAAAAGTATAGTAAACATACAACAAAACCTATCATCACCTTTGGCGCGTGGAACGTGAGAACGCTTATAGATCGAGATTGCAACTCTTGCCCAGAACGTAAAACCGCTATAGTAGCTCGCGAACTTCATCGCTATAATATAGACGTGGCTGCTCTCAGCGAAACACATCTCGCTGATGAAGGAGAGCTGGTGGAAGATGGGGGTGGTTACACTTTCTTTTGGAAAGGTACCGCCTCTTCCGAACCTAGACGTTCTGGTGTAGGTTTTGCGGTCAAGAATCAACTAATAAAGCGACTTGAGGAGTACCCAGTACACATCTCGGACCGCGTTACCACGTTGCGCCTCCACCTGGACAAAGATAACTTCCTTAATGTCATCGGTGTCTATGCTCCAACCCTAGACAAATCTGATGACATTAAGGATCAATTTTATGATGAGTTAGTACGATGTCTTGACAATGTGAGCGCCAAAGAGCAGATTTTATTATTAGGCGACTTCAATGCCAGGGTTGGACGGGACTATGAGGCTTGGCCTGGAGTCCTAGGTCGCCACGGAGTTGGCAATATGAACAGCAATGGTCATTTGTTGCTCAGTCTTTGTGCTCAATACCAATTTGCGATAACGAACACAATGTTCCGACTTCCCGCCAAGCACAAGACAACGTGGATGCATCCACGATCAAAACACTGGCATTTAATTGATTACGCCATCGTACGGCAAATAGACATCTGCCAAGTCCAAGTCACCCGCGTCATGCGTGGTGCTCACTGTTGGACTGATCACAGGCTGGTTGTCACTAAACTGCGACTACGCCTCCGTAAACCACGCAGGTCGAAGATGCAAAGGTTCGTCACACCTTTAAATTTAGACAAACTAAATGATCGCGCGGTGGGAGAAAAATTCGCTGAAGCTCTGGCTGGTAAGCTGTTGCCGATTACTGAGACCGACGACGTTAAGGCTGACTGGGAAACGTTGTCATCTCACCTTAAAGAAACCGCTTCACTTGCTTTGGGTTCGAGAAACCGACGCAATGAAGACTGGTTTGATGAGAATGACGTGGTTCTTAAAAATGCACTTGACAAACACCGAGCTCTCTTGCAACAGCATACACGCCGTGGTGGTAGCGATACGATGGTCAAGGAAAGTGACTTAAGATTACGTAAGCTGTCTCGCCAACTAAAAGACAGGTGGTGGCATGACAAGGCTTGTCGCATGCAATGGCTCGCAGACACTAACCAGCTCGGGGAGTTTTATACCGAGCTTCGAAAGCTGATTGGCACGTCCTACCGAGCCAGGATGCCTTTAAGGTCACTAGATGGTAGGCACCTCATAACTGGCAGGGAGGACGTGACAAAACGTTGGGCAGAACATTTTAACACCTTGCTCAATGTAGATCGATTAGCTGATCTACAACATATCAGCTTGATTGCCCAACTTCCTTTAGCAACGGAGCTGGACGACCCATTGTCGCGCGATGGGGTTGTTACTGCCATCAGGCAGCAGCATAATAAGCGGGCGGTTGGCATTGATCGTATACCGGGAGAGCTTTTAAAATATGGCGGTGAGGTGTTGCACACACGGGTTTGGAATCTTTTTGTTCGTATGTGGGAGGAGGAGCGAGTACCTAATGAATTTAAAGTGTCTTGCATTAGTGCTCTGTATAAGAACAAGGGTGACCGTTCCGACTGCAACTCTTACCGGGGCATTTCATTACTTTCAACCCCTGGAAAAGCTTTTGCTCGAGTTTTACTCAACCGTCTGATCCCTATATCAGAGCAAATTCTGCCTGAAACCCAGTTTGGCTTCCGACCTAACCGAGGCACATGCGATGCTATCTTTTCCGTGCGTCAACTGCAAGAAAAAAGTAGAGAACAGTGTCGGCAACTGTACCTCTGCTTTGTTGACCTGGAAAAAGCGTTCGACAGCGTGCCTCGCGAAGCCCTATGGATGGTGCTAAAAAAGCTGGGATGCACAGAGAAATTTGTGAGGCTTCTTCGACTCTTGCATGACGACATGCAATGCTGCGTTACCGTAGACGGCGAGCAGTCAGATTTTTTCCCCGTTACCTGTGGGGTGAAACAGGGGTGTGTAATAGCCCCCACTCTGTTTGCCTTATACTTTGCAGTAGTTGTCGAGGAAGTCTCACAATCAGTCTCCGAAGGAGTGCGCATCCGCTTTCGCACAGATGGCGGGCTCTTCAACTTGGCTAGACTCAGGGCGCGCACAAAAGTGTCGCATACATTAATTACAAATATCATGTATGCTGATGACTTGTGCTTCCTAGCAGAATCCGCAGGTGCCCTGCAAAAACTTATGACTGTTTTTCACCAAGCTTGCTGTAAGTTCGGCCTGAAGGTCAGTGTCAAGAAGACGGAAGTGATGTCCCTAGACACCCATGGTCATGAGACACTGGCCATAAAACTTGATGAGGACGTGTTGAAGCAGGTACATAAGTTTCGATACCTGGGGAGCACTGTAACATCTAAGTGCAGCCTTGATGCCGAAATCAACAGCAGAGTCGGCGCTGCAGCTGCAGCATTCGGCAAGCTATGTTCCAAGGTGTTCTGCTCACACGATATAAAGCTGCCCACCAAAATATCCGTATACATGGCGGTTGTGCTGCCAAATCTTTTATATTCCTCCGAGGCGTGGTGCTTGTATAGGCACCAAATACGCACATTAGATCGCTTTCACCTGAAATGTCTGCGAAAAATCTTGAACATCAGATGGTCTGACTGTGTGCGAAATACCGAAGTTTTGCGACGAGCCAATGTTGGTGGCATTGAGGCTTACATAATGCGTCGACAGCTTCGGTGGTGCGGTCATGTATCCCGTATGTCGGATGAGAGAGTGGCGAAGCGCATCTTTTATTCTGAACTTGAGGAGGGCAAGCGGAAAATCGGCGGACAACTCCTCCGATATAAAGACGTTCAGAAGCGTCATATGAAGAGATGCAGCATTGACCACTCTCTTTGGGAGGATTTGGCAGCACAACGGTCTGAATGGCGCGGGCATGTGCAGCGGCAAGTACGCAATTTCGAGGAGCAGCGTCAAGCTGACCTCGACGTGAAACGCGACCAGCTTAAAGCGCGTACACCCGCAGCTATTGCCTACAATATTGTAAACGGCAAACTGAAATGCCCACATTGTGCACGAGAGTTTGCCGCGAAGATTGGCTATGTAAGTCATCTTCGTGCGCATCAGCGCAGACCCGACTAGGAGTCGAAGAGGTCGCCATGGCCGAAACCGGTCGGAATCCAATAATAATAATAAATAGTTTAAATCAATATCATCTTTTAGTTATTTATCACAGCATCTCTAGGTGTCTCGTACACCATCAACAAAAAGAAAAGAAAAACTTTGGATCTTTTCATTTTGACCATACCTCTTTGATACACGTTGCATAAAATATATCTTTGGTCCCAGTCGGTTCGTGCGGCGTTTCCCAACGCCCACGTGACTTGCTCCGTATGGCAAGTGGCTCGCGCCGCCGCCCGCCTCAGCGTGGAGGCGGCGCGGCGCGACGCTGTGCCGCTCGCCGCCGACGACGTCGCCGCCCGCTGCAAGACGTACGCGCTCGCTTTGCTGAGGGGCGAGCACACTGCGGCGCAATTACAGGTAGAGTAAAGGATTTTCTGGTAAAAAAAATGAAAAAAAAATACAAACAATACAAAAAAATGCAAAAAAATACAAAAAAATGAAAAAAATACCAAAAAATACCAAAAAATACCAAAAATACAAAAAATACCAAAAAATGTTAAAAAGTGCAAAAATTCGCTGCACGGACAATACAATTAAGGTAAGTGTATCTTTGTGCTGCATCATAAAAAAACAACTTTTACTATTGGACCAACTTTCTAATTCGAAAAAAAATCAGCTGTTCCATACAAAGCATCAATATTCATTCGACCAAAATGTATGGAACAGCTGATTTTTTTTTTCGAGTTAGGGAGTTGGTCCAATAGCAAGAGTTGTTCGTTTGTATCACGGGAGTCATCTCAAAAGGTTTGGATGGTGATAAAAAAGTCGACCTGTATATATAAGAGTAATGGGTACCTCATTACCCTAATGTATGAAGAAATTGATCGTCGGTTTAAAATACTCTTGATGTACCCTTTATTTCAAATGTCTTATAATGATTTGGTCACACAACGTCCGCCTAAATCAGGGATGGGCAAACTACGGCCTTCGAACCATCTCCGGCCCATGAATAATTAAAGTCCGGCCCGCGACTATCAAGCAAAAATTTTAGTGCGTGTGTGTTTCAGAAAATGCATATCAATTAATTATCCTTTATTGTACATTAAGATTACAGTCTAAATTACATTATAGAACACATATACAAGGGTGCGCTTATCTCTAAAAGAGATCTCTTCCAGCCAACCCTGGCTGTAGTTAGAAACGAAAGTCTGCTTGACCAATTGTCAATACCTACCTATCAAAATGTTTATTTCCCAAAAAAATATAATTAACATTTTTTATTTAACTAATAGCTTTTATTTTGTCTTTAATCTTTAATTAAGTTATGTTTCTTTTGCTTTATTTTTTCTTTAATAAAATCATAAATCATAAATCATAAATTTATTGTTTCTCATGTAGTTGACAGGGTGTTACAAATATTAAAATTGAGTATCATACATGACCCAATTTGGGCATAACAATATGGAATTGAATTTAAATTACAGCACACAATACAAAATAAAATAATTGAAACATTAAAACAACAATAATTATCATATATCATCAAAAAACACACAATTTAAGTAGCTAACGTAAACAATACTTAAGACAGATAAAAGGAATAGGTATAGTCCATGATATAGATTACAGTATTTTAGGTTAGACCAGACAGTTTATCAAGCCTTCTATTTATGCCCTAATGACGATGCCTTCAAGACTCCCATGTTGCCAATACAATTTGTGTTGCAAGCAGAAGGAATGCTACTCTACGAAAATCCAATCACAATATGAGGTAGGTACCCACTACATACACTGATAACCAGAGATCGGAATAGGTAGAGCTATTTTTGGTACTTTTATACGAAATATAATACGATGTAATAATATGGACATGCCCTATGTCCCGCAGTTTAAAAATTAATCCCGGGATTTCATTTGAGTTGGAAGTTACTTAACTAAAAGCTTGACAATTCTTACGAAGTCACACATCGCGCGATGCTTACAATGAGGTATAAGGGTGAAAACACAGTGAAGTACGCGAAATTTCCGAAACAATCACCAGTGGAATTCGTTACATGATCTATTACATTTTTCTATTACCTTCATTCATTTATTTTTTATTTTTAAAATCCCGGTATTATAGTTGAAATCCCGGGGTATCCGTATTAACATATACGTTTGCGGTCAATGAACCAAAATAGCTCTACCTATTCCGATCACTGCTGATAACTGCATTTGTGGTTTAAGTACTCTTGTACTGAGTAAAAGCGATGTGAAATGAGCCATTTATATAATTCACATTGGAATTTCCCTTTAATAGTAAGTAAGTAGTAGTAGTTTAATAGTAGTAAGATAAGTTCTTTCTTTTCTGTTTCTATTGTTTTGAAATAAAAATATTTTTTTATAATGCCAAAAATTCAATAGCCTGGCTCGCAATAGATTTTGTTAGTAAATATTGTCACGCGAAGGAAAAAGTTTGCCCATCCCTGGCCTAGATCGTCCCCATTCTACTTACGTTTCGTATAACTTTTCAGTAACTTGTTTTCCATAATTTATATTAACTTCTCTCTTCTCTTAGGTACTGAAACGCGGCATTATCGGCACGGGCGCGGGCACCCTCCGCCTGTGGGACGCACTTACGCGTCCAGCCGGCGCCATCACCAAGATGGACGCCTGGCTGGAGGCGGACAACTATACCAACATACTGCACAAGGTGGGTGCGATCGGTAGCGTGTGACAGTCCCCCACTGCTGTTTATAGATACTTTATATATCCGTCAACACCACCGGAACAGCACAAGCTAGTGCTTAATATACTAACATAGTTATAAGTTATACAATCTGTATCAAGCAGGGCCAGCCATATTTCACGTACCTAATCAGTTACTTTTAGTGAGCTGGTACACATCAAAACATTTCTTGATATCTCGGTCATTGTGGAAGTACATACTTTTAAAAATAATACGAGTTTATCGACATTATGACAACATTAAAAAATCAGCTGATTGGAGTAATGAACTCTGTCTAGTGTTAGTACCTAAAGTACACCTCCTTTGCCTTTGCTGTGAAGCTAGTATTTTTGTGCCTATGATGCTGACTCCACCCGCTTTCAACTATTTATTTTTGATAAAGTTTTAAGGGTTCCGTTTTGTTATTTTTTCCACTAAGAACATAAGTTACGACTACCTACTTTTATTAGTTAGAAAATAAAATTGAAACGTTCATTTAGTCAATTATTCTCTGTTCCTATCACCAGGTCAGGTCAGGAATGTGTTATCTATCAGGTAAGTACTTCTGACGGTTAATTAGTATGGAGGTTCGAATCCAAAACATTTATGATTTTGAGAAAATGTTATGTAAATGTATGAAGGTACCTGTAAAAGTAACACTGTAAAAATCGTCACAAAAGGGTTTTTTTTTGTTGACAACGTAAGCGACTAGGGTTCTGTCTGTAGCTCATTTTATTTATTAACAAATTGAATGGTTTGAAAATTTAAGGATTCCTGATGTCCTGAGGTTTCGTTGTTTTAGTTTTTGCTTTAAAAATACAACATCAGCTTTAGTTTTAACTGATTTATTTAAACTGATTAAACCAAACGCGATTACACTCGCCTGCGCTAGCGCTACGTAAAGTAGGTACTACTCCGCATAACTACCTCGCGCGCGCCTAATTTATAATTTGAACAGTGATAAAAAAATGACTTACCTACTAATTTAAAAATATTGCTAGTTTGGGTTATTTAAGTCCAATTTTCGATCCCTAAAAAGTACTAGGGGCAATTCCTGGTATGGGCGGAGTCACAAGAAAGCGTGCGCGTGCGTATTTTTTCTTAAAGGGTTCTGTAACTCATTTTATTTTTCTAACCGCTTTGATTGACCCGGTATAAAATGTAAGCATTCCTGAAATCCTAACTATTTGTATGAAATTTAATTAGGTAAACTAAGTTTAACTATGTTGTATCACACTAAGTTTCAATACTTAACACATTCGTTTTTGTTTACAATAATGTAATGATAATAAGAATAACCCCCGTGTGGTGCCGGGGATAAAGAATTGCACCACCCATCTCTTCCCGTGGGTGTCGTAGAAGGCGACATAGGGACCATTTCAGAGGATGGGCAGCAGCGTCTCTTTGTGATAATTCTAACCATAATGCGATCGCCAACCCGCCTGCCAAGCGTGGCGATTATGGCAAATTCCCCCTCAATCTTGAGGGAGGCCTTTGTCCAGTAGTGGACGTCTATTGGCTGAGACGATGATGATGATGAATAAGAATAACATTTTTAATTATTTTTAACTGAATTATTTAAACTAATTAAACCAAACGCGATTACACTCGCCTGCGCTAGCGTTACGTAACGTAGGTACCTACTCCGCATAACTACCCCGCGCGCGCCTAATTTATAATTTGATCAGTGATAAAAAATGACTTACCTACTAATTTAAAAGTAACTTAAGTCTAGTTTTCGATCCCTAAAAAGTACCAGGGACAATTCCTGGTATGGGCGGAGTCACAAGAAAGCATGCGCGTGCGTCTTTTTTCTTAATGGGTTCTGTAGCTCATTTTATTTTTCTAATTGCTTTGACTGACCCAGTATAAAATGTAAGCATTCCTGAAATCCTAACTATTTGTATGAAATTTAATTAGGTAAACTAAGTTTAACTATGTCGTATCACACAAAGTTTCAATACTTAACACATTCGTTTTTGTTTACAATAATGTAATGATAATAAGAATAACATTTTAAATTAGTTTTAACTAAATGATTTAAACTGATTAAACCAAACGCGATTACACTCGCCTGCGCTAGCACTACGTAACGTAGGTACCTACGCCGCATAACTACCCCGCGCGCGCCTAATTTATAATTTGAACAGTGATAAAAAATTACTTACCTACTAATTTAAAATGGGTAACTTAAGTCTAATTTGCGATCCCTAAAAAGTACCAGGAGGCAATTCCTGGTATGGGCAGAGTCACAAGAAAGCATGCGCGTGCGTCTTTTTTCTTAAAGGGTTCTGTAGCTCATTTTATTTTTCTAATCGCTTTGATTGACCCGGTATAAAATGTAAGCATTCCTGAAATCCTAACTATTTGTATGAAATTTTATTAGGTAAACTAAGTTTAACTATGTCGTATCACACAAAGTTTCAATACTTAAAATATTCGTTTTTGTTTACAATAATGTAATGATAATAAGAATAACATTTTTAAACATCTGTGACATAAGTACTAAATAAAACTTACGTGTGATGGAAGATGTTATCACCAATCGACTAAATTAATAGCCACAAACGTAAAAATAATCTATACTAATATTATAAAGCTGAAGAGTTTGTTTGTTTGTTTGTTTGTTTGTTTGTTTGAACGCGCTAATCTCAGGAACTACTGGTTCGAATTGAAAAATTCTTTTTGTGTTAAATAGTCCATTTATTGAGAAAGGCTATAGGCTATATTACATCACGCTATGACTAATAGGAGTGGAACAGTCGCTAATTAACGCGGGTGAAACCGCAGGGCACAGCTAGTACTTACATAATGCCAGTGAGTGGTGTTTCGCAGCGCTTAAGCCAGTTTACACTTTGGTAGTATACTTTGACATCGGTTTGTATTCTGTGACTTCGGAAAGTACTACCCCCTTATTCATAAAAACTATTTAAGCATTATTTAGTTAAATATTGTTTTGTCAACGTCACACACACGTCATTTAAAATTTGAGGAAAAGAGACAAAACAATTATTAACTAAATTATACTTAAATAGTTTTTTATGAATATGGGGGTTAGTAGTAACTAGCACTGCGAGTGGACAGATAAATGTCTACCTACTAGTCTAAAATCGTTGCAAGTTACTGCACTGCACTGAAAAAAAGTTGAACACCTCGGACAAGAATTGAACCACACACCTTCCGCCACCGACACCAACAACCACCAACACCAGTCTCCATAGTCCAATCCAGAGTCCGCAGACTCATTTGTCAAGTGGTTAAAATGCCGCCCGGATTGCAAAAGTTACATAGTTCGATTCCCGCCTGAGTTGAACTGAACCTGAACTTTTACAATGCAAAAAATTATCTAAGCGTTATGAAACGCTAAAATAACGCTAAAATATCTAAGAAATGCAAACTTCTAAGATTTGATAAAGCAACGGGATAAAGCTAAAAAAATACACATCGAGCGCTGACAAATATCGATGGATAAAACCAGTCCTCGGTAGCGTAGTGGTTAAGGCAGCCATGATTCGATTATGTTTGACATTTATTAATACAAAAATGCCGCCAATCGACTGCCGACAAACAACCCGACAAACAAAATGTGCCGTCAAAGGTTTTGACTTTCGCCGCTTGCGCCGACAGTAACCGGCAACTCTTTGAGCGGGCGAACTACAGTACCACCTCCTGTTTGTAAAACTGTGCGCCTGGTAGGGGGCGTGGCGGCCAAAACTAGGACACGCAATTTTACAAACAGGAGGTGCAGTGTAGGCAGTGCACCAAACAGAGTTCATGACCCTGCTAGTGATGGGTTTAGCTTGTTTTGATTATAAATTAACGACAGATTAACTTTGTTTGTAAATGCAAAAACAAATTAAATGGCGCTTATCTTACTAGAGTATTTATAGAAAGGGTCTATACTAGGGATAGTTTGAAACCCTGGTTTATGGCTGAACCTGTCTGATACACGTTGTATATCTACTAACAATAATTGTTTTATATTATATATTTATTATATGGGCCCCTTTGTGTTTTTACCATCTTGTACATTGTGTGTTGCCTGAAATAAATGATTTATTATTATATTATTATTATATACTGAATGTGACGCACTTACGTGTCCAGCTGGAGCCTACCAGACAACGACCCACAGCTGGGGTAAGGTGGGACTTTTGAACAACTTTGTCATGAATAAAATAAAAAGTGTAATTTTATGTAAATCAATAATAATAAAATTATAATAAATGTTTCTCGCACTCACACCAATTATCCAGCCCCAAGAAAAGCTTCCTTAAAAACTCGATAAAAATGGTTAAGTAGACAACGGATATACATACTTAATATTCTTAAATACATACTTATTATACATAGGAAACCAAATTCATGCCAATCCAAATTCACATTCTATCTTTTTTAATTTTTCAATGCTTAGGATACAATCCGTGCAGCCTTAATAAAATTACGGTCGAATTTCGACCACTGGGCGACCACAAGTATAAATAAATAAACAAATATACTTAATCTATATTATTATATAAACTACTTTACAAATATAGTACAAAAATAAAAGTATGATACATAATTTATAAATAGGACGTTACTGAGATGATTTTGCCAAGGTTTTATCAAAAAAGAGCATACGGACTTTCTTTTTAAAAGCGCCTCGACTCGTAGCCATCCTGATTTAGTAATAATAATATAATAATAGATGGCGGTAGTAAGTAGCATTTAAAATTAATAAGCAGTTATATCTTCGAATTAGAACACATTACTTCATCTTACATCTTTGTAAACTTTTTGATACATATTCAAAATCAATCACAGTATATAAAATGGTGAGAGAAATCTTAAAAGTGCTATGCAGAAAATTTATAATTGTGTTATAAATACAGCGCTATCTATGAACAAGTAGAGGAACTAATGACGTTTCCTGTTAAGTTATTATTTCTTAAAACCACAAATTTCACTTGTTTTTTGTATCAATATATTGTGTCAACGCCATCTATCGGGACCGGGCGTAAACCCACACACAAACCTACTACCGCCATCTATTATTAATGGAACATAGTTTTCAATATTTTTTCCTATGAGAGGCGCATCTATACCCAATATGTATTTATGATCCTCAGTGTTTTACTCGACCACCGAGTTCTATTCAATTGTTCATGTTTTCTTTATCCTTGTATCCAGGGTCTGGAGCGTCTGGTGAGCAAGTTCCAAGGCCTGGTTCGAAGTCACATGCAGCCTGACGAATTCGTATCACTGTTTTTCAACGTCGCCAACCAGCTAGAGGACGAGAGGAGATCCTTCGCGGTCAGCAGACTCAGGGTAAGTGGAAGGAGACGCTGATACTCACGCTTTATATAGGAACAGCCCCCCAATTCTGCTGTTTATTTTGATCTGAAACGGATCTAAAACGCTATAGTTTCAACGTTTTCGCTATTCTGCTAACTACGAAATCAACTCTATAGTTTAGTAGTTAGCAGAATACGAAAATGTTGAAACTATAGCGTACTCGTATTCTGCTAACTACGAAATTAACTCTATAGTTTCGTAGTTAGCAGAATAATAAACGTTGAAACTATAGCGTTCCAGATTCGTTTCAGATCAAAATAAATAACAGAATTGGGGGGCAGGACTCCTGGGAACCAGAAGACTTCAAGCTCTTTGTACTTAGACGTTACCAAAGTTATAGCAGTCATCTTAAATGAGGAAGACGAGTGAAAACAAGATGAGAGGCGATCTTTCCGGTCAGCAGACTCAGGGTGAGTGGAAGTAGACGCTTTTTTTTTTTCATGCCTTATAAGACAGCTCTTGACCTCGATCTCGCCTGATGGTGAGCGTAGATGAGGTCTACGATGGAGCGAGCTGCCCCAGAAGATGCCTATTAACTCTCGCCTTGAAGGAATTCAGGTTATAAGTTTTTGGGAACACACACGATGGCAGATAATTCCACTCCCTGCCAGTGCGCAGTAAAAATGATGACATGAAGCGCTTAGTGCGACGTAGTGGAGTTTCTACTAGGTGGGGATGATATCCTGCAGTACGTCTGGAGGTTCGGTGGTAAAAGGGCGATGGTGGTATGAGCTCGAAAAGCTCCCCGGCACACACTCCGTGGTAGTCGGTAAAAGACACACAGGCAGGCGACGCGACGCCGGTGATCGAGGCTGGTAAGCTTGGCCTCGACAAGCGCGTCATCACCGATGAGCCTTATAGCTCTGCGTTCCACCGAGTCGAGTGCGGCCAACTGGTAGGCTACTCTTGACGCAAACTCAATCTCAATACAATTCCAATCCCAAATCTAAAAAATTAAAATGGCACTCTTAAAAGCGATAATAGCGCTACATTGGGATTAAATTGCGTGGAAATTGAGTGAACAAATTATTATCGAGATGGGGCGTTCCGAAATTGCGAAACTTATCCCAATATCGATACATATTAATCCCATTGGAATTGTATTGATATTGAGTTTGCGTCAAGAGTAGCCTACCTGTTATTTGGCAGATCTGTCCCAAAGGTGACTGTAGTATTCCATGCACGATCGCTGATGTTCATGCTTTTTATAGACTTTTGATTTGTATCCGAGCCATAAATTTACAGCTGATCGTAAAGAGTTTTTATTTACCCCTCATTTTATTAGTTAGTAGTTACTTATTAGTAGTTACTTTTGTCGACCAAACTGACCTTCAGGACTTCTGGTACCCTTAGTGTCTTAGCAATAGTGTTGTTTACACATAGTTTATTCACTAAAACTGTAAATCCACACTTATTTGTATTGTAATATTTAAGATTTTCAATAGAATACCATATTCTGTTAAGTGTGGAGCGTTTTTTTTTAATTTTCTTGTAGCCTCCCCACAGGAGAAGATGAAAATTCCCCCCCTTCTTCTTCGTCTTTGACTTTGCCCACTTTGCAGGACACGGAGACGCTGAAGCAGTCACCCACAGACACCATCACCCAGTACGCTTACAATTTGATGAGCCACCAGACGAAGCTCGCGCAGAAGTGCCTCGACGACCGGACGGGTGGGTGAGTGGACGCCTTCACGTTATCATCAGCAGCAACCGGAGTAGGTAGAACGAATCGGGGTCAATGGTCTGAGACGTGTATATTGAAACCAGCTGACCCGGCGGACTTAGAACACTTAGAACAAATCTCTAATAGGCCTATCTCTTGCTGATGATAGGTTATTAATTTCGGCCGTTAGATTTTGAAAGGTTAATAAAGGAGATGTTTAATTTTGTATGGAGATAATGCCAACACCTTGTACACAATACCGAAAGATAGGTAATGTATGAAATAAGATTATTCGAAATGATTTTCTTCTAATAATGAATAGTTTTCATGTCAGAATTATCTGAAACACTATATATCAACTTTCGTGATGGCAGGCAGCGGTATTCTGCCAATGTCAAGTAGCTGTCAAAACGACGTATGTCATTCGGTTTCTTTTTACATTTTTACATAAAAACTCGATGGAATGGAATGGAACTGGATGGATGGAAAAGGAGCTCGCGCCCGGTCTGCGAGTGCTGTGGTTAAGCAACTTTCGCAAAGGCCGGTCATCGGATGGGTGACCAAAAATTTATCATCTCGAGCTCCTCCGTGCTTTGGAAGGCACGTTAAGCCGTTGGTCCCGGCTGCATTAGCAGTCGTTAACAACCACCAATCCGCACTGGGCCCGCGTAGTGGTTCATGGCCCGTTCTCCCTATCCATCCATAGGGAAGGCTCGTGCCCCAGCAGTGGGGACATAAATGAGCTGATGATGATGACATAAAAACGATAAAGCTTATTGAAATACTTCAATATCAATAAAAAATATATATAATAATAAAACAAAAAATAGCAATACTGCTATTTTTTAATTTTTTTTAGTAATTGTACCAGGGTCTCGGCATAAAATTAACCTGTATATCCGAGGTACAAACATTAACAAAAGCAAATGACAGCACCTGCGCCGATGACGTAATTCGCAAAAAAAAAATTGAAATAAAAAAAAAAATGAAAACGCGCAGAGAATAAAGTTGTTGGGAGTTGAGAGTGTAGCAAATTTATTCTAGTTTGTCTATAGTTAAACTTCTTCATACAAAAGTAGGCTCTAAATAAACAATATTAAAATTTTAAGTCGCGTGGTGCTCTGGGCGTTTACGCCCTGTTGGGGTTTGACGGAATTTCCCGCTGAGGGTGAATTCGCCCGCTTAGAAAATGAAGGGACATCTCCTTTAGTTGTGCTGTTCAAAGATGGGCCGATTATGGGTAATGTTTTTTTAATGTTTTATTTTTTTGAATACTGTTCCTGTGTTCGTGACACAAATAAATATTTTTCATTTCATTTATTTTCATATTGTACCCAGCCGTCAGATAAGCGCGGCCATATGCAAGTATGGCACTTCGACGCAGGAGTGCTCGTGCCTCTTCAGCAAAGTGTTCCGGCTGCCGTGCAGACACATCCTGATGCTGACCACCGAGCTCAAGGTTAGTCCAGTGTTGCAGACTCTTTCAAAAACCTTTTTTGATACTTTTTATGTTCTTATTTTTATACTTTTTTTGAATATTGACATTTTTATAGATTTTGCTTTTGGCTGTGGTTCTTTGGCTGTCTTGTGTTGTGATTGATATCGTGTGTGTAAAGCTAATATAATATAGAAAAAATCCCTCTTATTTCCTATTTTTGATCATTTTAGTTCACTAGTTAATCCCATTAATAGTTGTCGTTTTCATCCAGCGATAGTCCCAATGTCCCACTGGCCCACTGCTGGGCGTACACTGTACAGATGAGTGGTAAGGTACAGTGGTTTTTTTTAACTGGGACAGTATGGGGAAGTCCGAAACCATTAAAGATACAAACTGTTTTAGGAAATATAAAGTATTTTTTTGTGAAAACAGTTTTGTCATAGTTATTTTTTGGGTCAAGTGTGAGTTGTACACGAACTGTAAAATTTCAGCAATACACTTTTTTTTTAAATACTTTTTACTTTTTTTTTTCCTTTTTTTTTGCTTTAGTTATAGGGTTGACATTGTATTGAAGAAATTTGACAGTTTTGTCACAGAATAATATACAGGACCAGAAGACGCACTTTCGACACAATTGCAATACAATATCAACCTTCGGTGCGCGCCAATACGGTCCAAAATAACTTTGCACCTGTACTCGTACCTAACTCTTTCAACGGCCGGGACAATCGAAAGTAAATCTTATATCTAAGGCGCTACGAGTTATGTCGAATATTTATGTGAAATAATGGTGGATTATTAACCGTTAAGTGTTCGTGAGTGTGCATGAGTGTTGGCAAATGAAACAAAACAGTGCATCGTCACATTTCAAATTCTATCAAGAAGTCCGCCCGAGGACTTAGTAAAGCCCCACATCTTTACCGAGATACTCGAGGGGTTGGGGGGTATATCATTTCTCACTTCTCATTTCTATTATCATATCATTATACAGAAAAGAGATATTGTTTATTTATGTATTACTTGTAAAAGAAAAATTACAGTTTTTCATTGGCTAAAGTGCAAAGCCATTTTTAAAAAAAAGGCGCTACGAGCCCGCGCCGCTGCTTTCACAAAATCCTGCTTGGCGACCTTGACGTAACCCGGCTGCGTGTCGCTCTAATATTGTAAACACATACGCTTTTTCGTGATTTGTTTGTTAATGATCAATAAAATACAATATTATTAGGTACCTACCTAAGTAATACTTAACCACCAAAAATTGAAGTAGGTACCGTACCTACCGTACCGTGCGTACCTACGTATTAAGGCGAAGGGTAATGCACACTAGCGCCGCTAATGGATTTAATTTGATAACTGCTAAACTGGATTTTTTTTCAAACATTGTGGACCTACCGACACTAGGCAAACATCTATTATTTAATAATTGTGCACTACTTTTAGGTTTGTTTTTGTATTCATTCGCTAACACCAAAAGTGGCCATTGTTTGTGAATAAATGCGATAGCCCGTTTTGTGAATAAACCACGCAACAAAAAGTAGTGCACAATTATTAAATAAATATTATGGATGCTTTCCTGTTGTCGGACGATACGCAATGTTAAAAAAAAGATCCGATCCGTTAGTAATTGTCAAATTACTGATGTTTTTGATGTTTTCGTTATAGGTGAAGACGCACATTCCGTTCGAGCCGCGCTGGACGGTGCAGCACTGTTTGTTCGGCTGCGATGCCCACACGCCCACGCCCACGCAAGGTAAATATAGAAATTGAAAAAAAAAAAACAAATAAATATGGCGATATTTACTTGTTTTATTTTTTTTCATAATTAATCTTTTGACAGACATAGTCGACTATAATCGACAAGTAACTTGCTTACCGACGGCAACGACCGATATAACCTATAGTTTATAAATATGGTATATAGTTTTCTCATTAATTATTAAATATTTGAATAAGTTTATTTCATTTTATTATTTTGAATTTTGCATTAACAATTATTTATTATGTACTAGTGGTCGCCCAGTGGTCGAAATTCGATAATTCGTAATTTTATTAAGGCTGCACGGATTGTATCCTAAGCAATGAAAAATTTAAAAAAATAGAATGTGGTTTGGATTGGCATTGACAGATTTCAGCCGCTCCTTTTCCATTTTTGAAAAGAGTATATATGCGTGTGTGTCAAATACGTGGTAGTGTGTGTAATGTTTGTTTTATCGATTTAATGTATTATTATGCATAATTTTTTGAGGGCGGCGAGAAACTTAAAGGGTTCCTCAAGCCGTGTGGAACGAATCACCTTCGGAGGTTTTCTAGAGGGAAAGGCATCGCGCTCTTGTGCGTGTCCCCGTGCCCTACTAGATTCTCCGAGGGGTTCGGATCGGATCGGTTTTGGGAGGACGTGAGAGTATGTTTGTATGTATGTATTTATACTACATATGTTGTTGGTTTCAGGCGGCGGCACTTTCATGGAACAAGTGGTGGTGGAGTCTGCTGACGGACAGCATCGGCAGACTATTCAGCAGCCGCAGCAGATACACCAGGTACGTCGATCGTGGATGCTAAGCTGCCAATCATTGTGTTCATAGCCGGATGGGTGGTCTACGTGTTTGACGAGTGTTGAGTATACCCTATACTTAAGCTTATTTTTATTTATATTAGTGTGTGTGGTCAATAAATTTCTCTCTCTCTCTCTCTCCCTCTCCCTCTCTCCCTCGCTCCCTCTCTCTCTCCCTCTCTCTCTCCCTCTCTCTCCCTCTCTTTCTCTCTCTCCCTCTCTCTCTCACTCCCTCCCTATCTCTCTCTATCTCTCCCTCTCTCACCCTCTCTCTCCCTCCCCCTCTTTCTCCCTCTCTCTCCCTCACTCTCTCTCCCTCTCTCTCCCTCTCTCTCCCTCTCTCTCCTTCTCTCTCTCCCTCTCTCTCCCTCCCTCTCCCTCTCTCTCCCCCTCTCTCCCTCTCTATCTCCCTCTCTCTCTCACTCTCTCTCCCTCTCTCTCCCTCTCTCTCTCTCTCCCCCTTCCTCTCTCCCTCTCTCTCTCTCTCTCTCTCTCTCTCTCTCTCTCTCTTAAGCTTGAACCCATTTTGCATAAACGTAAACCAGATGCCACCTGCACGATTGCCGATGAGTTAAGAACGTTTACGCTGCACACTAGCGCCACCAATGAAAAAAAAAACATATCTAGTAATTAGAGGTAGAAAATCAAATTAGGCTCAACAAACTATTTGAATGAAGTAATTTAGCATTTTTACGTCACCTAATGAACATCTGACGTGTTATGGTTTAGTTAAATACGGCGTTATAATTAAAAGTGGCCGTTTTTAGCTGTAACGTCTTATTTAACTAAACCATAACATGTCAGATGTCAGATATGTTTTTTTTTCATTGGCGGCGCTAGTGTGCGCCGTAAACGCTCTTAATTCAAAACATAGGAACATCACTTTTTCATATATCATTTTACTTGGATGCGCGGTGCGTTCGCAGATGCTAAGCTACCTAGTACCTACATCCTGGTCGACATTCAGATGGGTGATAATTATTTTCGGCGGGTTGGACAGAGTGCACCTGACCCGCGACATATCATGGGGTGCGGGTTCGAATCCCGCTCGTGGAAATTTGTTCAACACTTGTTTTTCCTTCTCTATTTTGCAGACATTCAACCGTAAACCATGTGTCCACTTCCATTTTTGTCACCCTAATTATACACAATTATGCAATTAATATTTTTTTATTATTATTGTCATTATATTTTTTTAAATTGTAATTTGTTCGCAATTTCGTAAAATTATATATAAGGTCACATTTTATCAACTGCAAATATTTTGAGGATAAATTCAACGACATCTATAAACTATTTTTATGAAAAAACCTTAAAGTTTTATACGCTAGTTTTCAAGGAAAACGCCAAAAGACATTTCGTTTAAAAATAAAAATAAAGCACTTTCGGTAGTTTCAATTCAAAGGAGCCGAAACAGAGAGGCCGCAATGCCTTCGCCGCTTACACGTGCCCCTAGTTTCATTCAAAAGAGCCGACAGAGAGGCCGCTCTTAAAAATGTTACAATTTTTGTGTCAGGAAAAGTAAAAAAAAAACTAGCCTGATTTTTTGTTTATGTACTAGGGCTTTATTTCTCTGATATAATTAGATGTTTTGTCAAAATATTTTCAGTTGATAAAAAGTGACCTTATACTCGTATAAGCAGTAACATAAACATCATTTAAATTTTAGTTTTATTTAATAAGTGCTAATTGCTGCATTTAAGCTGAATTAAATATTTGTTAATTAATATTGTAATGCTTGCAATAACCGTTGGATAGATGGCACTACTGCCGCTAAAAAGCAGTCAAAAATCAAAGCAGTTAAATATTCAGTGCTTACGGACTTCAGCCTTCCCGGTAGCATAATGGTCAGTGCAGCCGGCCGGATTGCGGAAGACCCAGGTTTGATTCTTGGCTTGGTTGGGTAGGCATTTAATTGTTTCACTGTATTTTTTTAAATATTTATCATTTAAGGCGACTCACTGAAAAAATACACCAAACTTTCTTTCTTTCTGCGAATAGTTTAACAGCCGAAATTAATAACCTATCTCTGGTAAGAGATAGGCCTATCTTAGTTTAGTTACCAAGCAACTGCTGTTATTTTCCGATAATTAACAGAAATAACTAAGCAACAAAGCTCTAGTAGGTCTATCTCTTGTTGAGGATAGGTTATCAATTTCGGCTGTAAGACTATAATATGACTCACGAATCTGAAATGTTGATATAGGTAAATTTGCTTCAAATACACAATTGCATAATTATTTTCGAAAACACCACAAAAAAAAACACTATTGTTAAAATTACAACAGAATTACTTAATTGATATGTTTGGAAACCAGTTAAATATATTGATAACATCAATATTCGTAATTTAGTAGCTGCATATTTTAATAACTAAAACCAATAATTTAAAAAAAAAACCTTTTTTTTAAATTTGCGGTCTTAATTGTCGCAGGCGCTACGTATTTTCGACCTTATGACAGCGCCAGTAAGGATCAGCCTTTTTGAATGCTCACAAAGCGAGGTGTCGTCTTAAATTGGTATTTTGTCACTTTGCTCGCAGGTCGGTAACGTGCGACAACAGCAGTACGTGTTAGCGAGTCCCGGCCAGCCCGCCACGCCCGTCTCACAGGTCGGTGTAGTTATCAAATACAAATAGAAAAAAAAACAAAAAACTGCACTGCGTAAAAAATAATAAGTAACTAAATGGAAAATCAACTGAAAAGGCAGAAACAAGATAAAAAAATCAATTTATGCAATATCATACATACCCCGTGTGGTGCCGGGGGTAAAGAATTGCACCACCCCATCTCTTTCCGTGGGTGTCGTAGAAGGCGACTATGGGACCATTCCAGAGGATGGGCAGCAGCGTCTCTCTGTGATTATTCTCACCTTACTGCGATCGCCAACCCGCCTGCCAAGCGTGGCGATTATGACAAATTCCCCTCAAAATGATTAATCCTTGAGGGAGGCCTTTGTCCAGCAGTGGACGTCTTTTTGGCTGAGATGGTGGTGGATACATAACACTCAGTCGTCGGAGGCACGCACGAGTGAGAATGATTTGACTTATCACAAAATTTTATGCTTTTCAGTTGATTTCTATTTCGTTGCTTATTATTATTAAGGCAGGCGGGTTTTTCGATTTTTTTAATTTTTAATTTTATTTGTCTTTTTAGTTACACAAATTTCATGATATACCTTTTTGAAATCCTTCTGTTGAGCCCTCTAATTTGATACCCATAATATATTCGAAAAAAAAAAAATATATTTTTCACCTAGTCCAATGGCGTCGCACAGCCGCCATGTTTGATTTTTGTAACGTCACCTATCTAAGAACACTTGGGCAGCTAAGACAAATCTAACGATACCTCAATTATGTAAATCCGTTCAGCGGTTCTGGAGATATGAGGTAATAAAGAATATTACATACAAGATAGGCGGGAAAAACTTAACCCTTCCTTTGCAGTTGTGTAATAGTTATTTGTTATACAAGAGTGCAAAGTTGCTTTTTAACCGCGTGCTCAATTTTGATGACTGAGCAAGCGAAGGAATCAATGGAGCACGAGGTGAAAAATCTTTGCACTCGAGTGCAACACGTAACTTTTCATCCCACCTCAGCGAGGAAATGACTAAATGCAAAAAAAACATTTACAATCACAAGATACTTTTATTTCAGTTTAGGTATTGACTACTACATTACGATAGGTAAGTATTACAGAATAATCTTTAAATTATAACAAATATTACTTAGGTATAATTAAGAAAAATTTAAAGTAACATTGTTACAGTTACTTAAGTTGAGTGTAATATTTTTGTTGTAGGTACAATGTTAGTAACTTGTGTACTGATAAATTCGGCACCATGGAGGTAGAAGTAAATAGGTTTAATGATGTTTTGCATTCACAAACTTAGTGCACACGATGTTCTAAATTCAGTATAATATAATATAATATAATGATAAAAATGGCTTTTGCACTCAGATATCGAAGAGCAAAAATACTCTTTCCGAGATGGGGGGATGAAAACATCATTATTTGGTACAATAAATCCTTCGATCAGTAATGTACATGTACTATATAAAGGACCTGGAACAAAAATACATCTTAAAAGTGGTCCTGTATGCTCATATCTATGCATTTAAATTTTGAATAGCAAAATCTGAAAAAACATTGATCATCATCATCATCATCAGCTCATTTTATGTCCCCACTGCTGGGGCTCGAGCCTTCCCTATGGATGGATAGGGAGAACGGGCCATAAACCACCACGCGGGCCCAGTGCGGATTGGTGGTTGTTAACGCATGCTAATGCAGCCGGGACCAACGGCTTAACGTGCCTTTCGAAGCACGGAGGAGCTCGAGATGAACAGTTTTTGGTCACCCATCCGATGACCGGCCTTTGCGAAAGTTGCTTAACCTCAGCACTCGCAGACCGGGCACGTTAACCACTGCGCCATCGAGCTCCTCAAAAAACATTGGATAGCATAATTAACTTCAGCTTAGTGAACCATAAATCTATCTATACTAATATTTTAAAGAGGAAACCTTTGTATTTTTGTATGTATGTATGTTTGCAACGAATAAACTCAAAAACTACTGGACCGATTTTAAAGATTCTTTCACCATAAGAATGCTACATTAGCGCTTAGTAACATAGGCTATATTTAAAAAAAATGTCCACCCGTGCGAAGCAGGGACGGGCCGCTAGTCTTAAGGCTGACGTAAGCGCTGAATTTTGTCACCGCTTTTTAATTTTTGAGTGCTTATAGCGGCACAGTGCCATCTATCCAAAGGTTATTGCAACCGATGGCTATGCAGATTCATCTTTGCAGATGAAATACCACGAATGTGATAACACAACGCTATTACAAAAAATTTATTTTTATTTTTAAGTGCTAATTGCTGCACTGAAGCTGAATTAAATGTTTTTAAAATACAGTGAAAAAATTAAACGCCCACCCGACCCAGCCAGCTTCGGTGCAGCAATTAGCACTTAAAAATAAAAATAAAGATTTATAAATATTAAATTAAGGTTGCAAAATATTGAAGATCCATCTATGTGACCTATGTGATTTTACCTTCAACCTACTGTTTACAACACTAATTATTTAAATGGGACCCTATTTGATTGTACAAAATACCTAAAATAAATAAGCTACATATTGTTACATATTGTTCAGTGCATTAGTGTATACTGTAATGCTGGCAATGTTTTGTTGTTCAATAAATAATTAAATAAAGTAGGAAGTCAAATTAAATACCCTATAACTAGGGTTGCCACCCGTACTCTAAAATAGAGTATTGTACTCTTTTTCATGTAGGCGTACTTTATAATCTACGACACCAATAAAGTACGCTAAAATAATGTATTTACGAAAAACTGATTGTTACTGGCTCGTTACTGGTTATGAGTTGAAGACTTATGAGACTAAATAAACTGGTACAAAATATTTGTTAAATGTCGCAAAGAGCAACAAACAATACGTTTTTAAGGACAAATAAATAAATACTCTTTTTTTATGCTATGTACTTTATTTTTGTTCTAACAAAATAAAAAATAAAAACTCTTTATTCGTCCTGAAAAAAGGTGGCTACCCTACCTATAACTGTCCCACTGTTGCGCAAAGGCAGCCATCATTGAAATCAAAATAAATAAAATTATACTTTTTACATATAAACATCTATTTAGTAGTTGTAGAATAAACATTCACGGCCTTATGTGGCGCCAATATTAATTGGGAAACAAACAGCACTTTATAGTACAGAGGTAATAACTTAATCTATGTTTGACATTTGCCAAAAAAGTTTCCGCTTATAATTAAGATAACTACGTTAAATATATACTTACTTTAAAAAATATATATTTCTTATATAAAAATAATGTCAAATACAGAATAATTTTTTGATTATACAATTAAATATTTTTATATCTGTTTTTTCTTTTTTTTATATATCTGACTAGCTGACCCGGCAGACTTCGTACCGCATTTCTTCTTTTTTTTTTAAATAGGTATAGTCTATGTTACTCAGCGCTAATGTAGCATTCTAATGGTAAAAGAATTTTTTAAATCGGTCCAGTAGTTTTTGAGTTTATTCGTTGCAAACATACACACATACATACGTACAAAACTACAAAGGTTTCCTCTTTAATTTATTATTTTAGGTGATAGTTTAGTGTAATATTTTAAGTTTTACATAAAATTGTGCTTCTTTTTAACAGCTGTTGTCTGTAATGTGTCCTTACAAATCTATACTAATATTATAAAGAGGAAACCTTTGTATTTTTGTATGTATGTTTGCAAGGAATAAACTCAAAAACTAATGGACCAATTTAAAAAATTCTTTCACATTTAGAATGCTAACATAGGCTATATTAAAATAAATAATTAAAAAATACTAAATCGACAATTTAATTTTCCAATACAAAATGATTTGTTTGTTTTGTTGTCATGGAAACCATATGGAAACTGTCAAAGCGGTACAAAATCCGCCGGGTCTGCTAGTAAATAAATAAAGAAAATCATAATCAATAAAATATTTTATTATTCGGTTGTCAGGTGATATTCTGCGGCGGCGGCGTGGGCGGCGTGGGCGGCGTGGGTGGCGTGGGCGGTGTGGGCGGCGTGGGCGCGGGCGCTCCCGTCATCACGTCCGTGCTGCCGCCCGGCGGCGCCGTGCTCACCCCGCACCACGCGCTGCATCACTAGGGGGGGCACAGGCACCCCTCGTGCACACCACCGGGTTCTAGATGAAGATCGCTTCTTAGTAACATCTCGACATCTCGGTCTTTTCATATAAATAAATTTGTGGGGAGAAGACGACTATTGGACCTTGGATTGATGACGACTGGATTGGAAAACCACTTATAGAGACTGCTAGAAGACACTTTATAGTAGAAGACCATTCGAGAAGACCGTCGATGAGGACCGCGAGTGGAGGCCTTTGGAAGACTACGAAAGGAGTGTTATTTAATATGTTCTGTAAGGGACTGTTTGTGATGGTGATAATCTGTGTGGGTGCGTTGCATCATGGGTAGGGTAAGTGGGGGGGAAGGGGAACACTTAATGAGGTCGCTACTCGGTTACACTAAGGAACATTTGAGAAGACGACGATCGGGAACCATTTGGGAAGACCACTTTATCTGAAGATTAAATATGCTGATCAGTAATGGAAACTATATTTTGAGAAGACCATTGATGGGGACCGTATGTGGAGGCCGTTAGATAGAGAAGACTATGAAAGAAGACCCCCTTGGAAAGATTATAGATAGATGGCTAGCGCTGATGCTTTTTCTGATAAATAAATAAATGAAATAAACTTTCCTACACTCACAACAATTATCTAGCCCAAGAGAAACCTCGTTATGAAACTTGTTAAATGATTACTAGACAACGGATAAACATACTTAAAATACTTAAAGACATACATAATATTTATAGAAAACACCCAGACCTGAGACAATTTAGAAAAACAATAATTTCTAAATTAACCCGACCGAAACCGGAAGTGGAGGCCGTTGGATATAGAGAAGACTATAAAAAAAGAACCCTTAGAAAGACCATGGATGGCTACCGCTGGTATTTAGTATGTTATATATGGGACTATTTCTGATCGTGATTATCTGTACGGAGTTAATACTACTGTTTTACCAACCCTCACTCCACACCATGCGCTGCATCATTAGTAGGCGTGGTAGATTATGAGGGTTCACTGTTTGGAAGGAAAATGCAGCGTTTTTTTAGCAATAATTGGTTAAAAAAGATTATGTGCTAGCTATTAAAAATCGTACCAGCAATAATAATAATAATTAATGTAGGGACAGCTGGGCACCGTTAATCGCTAATTCGTTGCTAAAAAAGTTAACTTAGTTAAATGTTAAAGCGTTAAATGTACAAAAAAATAACGTAAGTTAAAGTTATTCGTTAACAAATACATAGTTTTACCTAGATGGTACCTAACAATTGAAGGGACTTGGTTTTGCTATACAAGTAAATAAAACAAGTAATAATTGTAAGTATTTTTTTCTTTTTGTTGATGGCTTTGTGCGATTAGTACATTTAGCCAGTGTCAAAGTAATATTTCTAACAAGTAATACATAAATAAACAATATTTCTTTTCTGTATAATGATGATGAATGATAATAGAAATGAGAAGTGAGAAATGATATACCCCCCAACCCCTCGAGTATCTCAGTAAAGATGTGGGGCTTTACTAAGTCCTCGGGCGGACTTCTTGAGAGAATTTGAAAAGTGACGTTGCACTGTTTTGTTTCATTTGCCAACACTCATGCACACTCCCGAACACTTAACGGTTAATAATCCACCATTATTTCACATTAATATTCGATATAACACAAATTTTCGAAAATTAAACAAAACCGCAGACATGACTCTTTACTTTCCCGCCTCTCGGCTTAACTTAAAAGTTAAATGGTTAGACAATTTCTTAACTTCGTTAATTAACGATTAACGGATTAACGAGTTAATGCCCAGCTATGTGTAGGGATACCAATGGTACATCACGTCGGGGTCACCACTGTAGGGAAGCCAATGGTAGGTAGAATGCCACATTGAGGAAGGTCAAAGGGAAGATCTTCCTCCGAGCTGGGTGGCTCGGGGACCGTGGTCCAACAGATGTTAGTTGAAAGTGCTATATATATATAGCGAATGCTGCAGGAGCCATTAATCATTTTATCAGTCATCATATTTGTACGAGCCATCAGCAATCATTGTTATCGTCATAGTTGTTTTTAAAATCCACGGATATTTTTAAAATTAGCCAAAAACACAAATGTTGAAATTTTTTTCCACAAGCAGGATTTGAACCTGCACCCTTCTGACTTACCGGGTTAGGTGCTCTCCCAATTGAGCTGTCGTGGTCCTAGTTTTTTTTTACTATGAAAGTATTTAAATGAATACGTAAATCAATGTCAACAACTACCGTCACTAACATCCGATCATAATATTTTTACAAATACTAAAGATCAGTTAAGAAGTAAGCAAGCTATTTATAAAATGTTTTTGTTTTGTTTATAAAAATTTTTTCAACATTTGTTTTTGTAATTTGTTTCGCAACAAAATTTGCGTTAAAATTATATAAACAAAACAAAAACATTTTATTAGCCAAATTCTAAGTTGTTCTCCATATCTCGGAATCCTAAGAGCAAGGTCCATTCTCCAATCATAGACATAGGTGCTGGCCTTAAAGATCTTAAGCTTTATGCCATTTCCGGTTTCCAAGCCTAATCCGTATGTAATCGTAGGAGAAGTTATTTTTGATGCCTTAGTTAAGAGGATCGGACGCCACTCCTCAGGGGTATTCTCCTTCCCAATATCACCCAGTTTTTCGCGGCTGTTATTGGGAAACGCTTCCTCACAAGATGTCATCACCACGCATGCAAGCGCAGTGATGATTAATCTTTTAAAGTAAATTTTGTTAAATTACTTTTGTTTTTCTTAAAAGTTGCGCAATTGACACTTGAACTAAACCATAACATGTGAGATGTTCATTAGGTGACGTAAAAATGGTAAATTACTTCATTCAAATAGTTTGTTGAGCATAATTTGATTTTCTATCTCTAATTACTGGATAATTATGTTTTTTTTTTCATTGGCGGCGCTAGTGTACGGCGTAAACGCTCTTAACGTAATCTTAATCTTTTTATATAAATACTAGCTGACCCGGCGGACTTCGTACCGCATTTTTTTTAATACAGCCTATGTTACTCAGCGCTAATGTAGCATTCTAATGATGAAAGAATTTTCTAAATCGGTCCAGTAGTTTTTGATTTTATTCGTTACAAACATACATACATACATACAAAAATACAAAGGTTTCCTCTTTATAATATTAGTAGTTATGGAAAAATGAATGTTGCTAAGCGCAAAACTCGAGAATAGTTGGACCGATGTTCCATAAGGCACACGGAAAGTTTTAATAAAAAGAAAAAAAAATGCTTTTGACAACGAAGTCTGTCCAGGCAGCTAGTAGTAAATATAAATCGTAATCAACTCTTTAATGTTAAGGGGGTGCAGCGCGGACGCAAAATTGCGAGTTTCAAGTTTCTTTATGACAGCGAGCGAGCGGCGCGTGGCAGTGGTGTGACAACGGCGCACGACAAGAATACGCACGCACACTAATATCTGTACAGAGTAGGCTGGTGATTTAATTAGAGCAATGTTTACTTTCGTAAAATCATAGGCGTTTGGGTAAAAAATAATAAAAGTCTTAATATTTTCATATTCATATATTTTTATTGAAAAATAAGACAACAGTGGCCTGCGGAATATCAATACAAACATTTTGATGTCGGATCATTGTTTTATTTGTGCTATATTTACAAAGTTTCTGAAGAAATAAGTTTTTAGTTATCATTATTTTACGTATTGTTTATGCAGTTTCTGGGTATTTGTTTCAAATTCCAAAACAACCATGACCTTGTTAAAGGATGGACCAAGCTAACCTACACTAGTCCTTTTAATGTATAAGACCTATTCAGCGCCTAGCACCAGTGACTTAAAAACACGTAAATTAAAAAAATTCCGCGCTGCACACCCTTAAAAAGTCTTCTTCAGTTGGCACTTCCATCATAATAATGTGTTCGCATTAATTGTAATAAATTAAACATTATTTAATATATATTTTATATTATGGTAACACTGTTTACGCTATTGAATTGTTACGGTGCTGTATAATGAAAGGAACTGAACCGTTATTAATAATAAATCTATAATGAGGTTTGTAAGCCATAGACAAAAATGAAACAGCACTCCGGCAGGCTTGGTTTTGTTACCGATCTCGCAACATTTTAATTTTCCAATACAAAATGATTTGTTTGTTTTGTTGTCATGGAAACCATTGATATATTATATTTAACTCAATGATGGAAACTGTCAAAGCGGTACGAAGTCCGCCGAGTCAGCTAGTAAATAAACCGACCGCTTGTAGCAGTCGCGTTGCCATTGTGCAATTAGCAATTGGTTGCTTCTTTCGGTAATAAGCAAGCCTGCCGGTTGGAAAAGTGAGAATAGTCGAAGAGTTTTTTCTTAAAATTGTTAGCTTCGTGCAGTTAGCTCATTTAGCCAGTGTCAAAGTAATTTTTCTTACAAGTTAGGTATATTAATAAACAATATTTTCTTTAGTTTAAACTAACACGGTCACTTGCCAAACGAAACGTACAGTCGCCTGCTGAATTAAGGAGCACATCAAAGCTGTCGAGAACAAAGAACGACTTTAAAGTTTATACTGACACCCCCTACCAACCGTCAGGTTACAAAGTAGGTGGTAAAGATGTGGGGCTTTACTAAGACCTCACGCGGACTTCTTGAGAGAATTTGAAAAGTGACATTGCACTGTTTTGTTTCTTTTGCCAACACTCATGCACGTTGTCGAACAATTGACGGTTCATAATCCTTAATTATTTCACGTCAATATTCAAAATAACGCAAATTTTTGAAAATAAAACTAAACCGCAGACATGACTCTCCACTTTTCCGCCAAAAAGTGTATTTCAAGCTGTACACTCGTGTTTATTAGTAGACCTTATTGTCTCTGGTTTTGTCTTTCATTGTACCGCGTAACTCAATCCTAGGCTACTAGTAAATAAGTTGTAAATATTTATAGTTATCAAATAGTTTCATTATAATAAATAAGCGTTTTTATATTTAGTAATAAAATGGTTTGTGAGGTTTCAGAATTTTAAGATAATGGTGTAGATATAATTTTATAAAGTCTGTTATACCAGTACAAGGAAAACTTTGCCGCGATTCAGAGTTAGCACTAGCGCCATCTAGTAGCAATATTGTGAACTAATATTTCTGTCAAAGCTGTACCGTGAAAATGGCGTGATTTTGCTTTATTATAATCATACGCTTACAACAAATTGGTAAGTAAATTGGTTCCATCCTTTGCGCTCTGTATGTATGTGAGAGAGACAGCAATAATTTTGATTTGTCTTGACAGACACTATTTTGAGACGCTTTAAAATTTATTAGGAAAAATTGTAAGGAAGTAGTTACATTGTATATTTAATGATAACTTTGTTATTTTATTTATATTTAGAGACTGAGCCTGAAGTTTCCTAATTCAATATTATCTTAATAGTGTGTCGATCTTCAATCAATAATAGTACTGGATTCCCGATAACAGCTTTAAAAACTGTCCGAGAAATAAAAACACAAATACTCTTTTGTGGTGTTATTTCAAATTAGGAAGGTCGATTATGATATTTTAATAAACTCTGGTTGCAATAAAACCTTTTTGACAATATGTTAAGGGTATTTAGATGTTTATATTTAGGTGGCCATTTTTGTGACACATTTTTGTTTTGAATCCTTAATCCAGTACTACTATTGATGAAATGTGTCGATTGCCTCATTTTGGCATTAGGACTATGGGAGAAAGAACTGTCAAAAACAGGCCATCGTCAGACTAATTGGTAATAACATTAGGTCAATTCACACTACACGCGCCACAACAAAGTGGCAGCAGCTGGCAGTTTCACTGTCAGACCATTTTAAAACTTTATCTTTGTAAGATAACGTATAGTATCGCTTGAAAGCGTCTGGTTGGACCATGATCAATTATGTACAGATCGCGCCAAACTTCTAGTCCCCTCTGAAGTTGGCGCGATTCGCGTCGCAGTAGTAAAAAAAAGGAGTCTGTGAGACGAAGGCGGGGACGAGCGGCAGGCCTGACTACAGCTGCGCAACGAAGCAACTTCAGAGGGGACTAGAAGTTTGGCGCGATCTATACTAGATACCCGATGAGTGCTTGAAAAACGGTAGGCTACTTTGAGGCCACAGAGCCACAATGACGTTTGTGGTGATGACGGTAAATATTTTATTTTTAAGATTTATGGTTCATAGTAAGCTGAAGTTGTTGATATCCAATGTTTTTTCAGACTTTGTTATTCGAAATTTAAATGTAAAGGTTCCGGATCCTTTATCTAGTACATTATAGATCGAAGCACTCCACATTTTGGTGTTCCATACAACCTTCAGAATTGTTCGAATTCTTTCAAACCCATTAGCGAATTTTAATAAACTTTCTATGCTTAGGGGAAATACAGAGAGGTTAAAAGATAACTAAACATATTTAAAAGAAAGGTTGACTGAATTTATGCTATATAAAGTCCGCTATTATAGTGGACTTTAAATATCTTTAAATTGTTTTTTATAATAGAAAGTTTAGCAGGAACTTAGTTAAACAAACTTTTTACAAATTTGTATTTTTCTTAAGCATAGACAATTTTGTTCAAAATGACTTTTTTTATTTTAAATTGGCTTAATTGGTTTGAAAAGAGTCTTGAAGTTTGTAGGTATAAGATAAAGAATAATGAAGGCTCTTAACTATATCAAATCATGAAGGAAACTCCGCTTTGCTCCTGCAAATGTTTGTCTTCCTACGTCATATAAATCACAGAATGATGAACTCTTAAAAACGTATATAGAAAATTTTTTTTTGTTAAAACAAGATCTATTCAAGATAAATTCTGTTAGCAAGAAAGCTATATATTATAAATTAATACATGTAACTTATTGTAAACATTATACTGTATTTTATAAATATTGTATGAAATAAACGTACTGAAAAAGATGCAAGTTTATTTTTATTTATTATCACTGCCAGCTTTTATCATATTCTATAAGGGTAACACACACTAGCGCCACCAATTGATAATTTGACAATTACTAACGGACCTAATCTTTTTTTAAACATTGCGTACCGTCCGACAACAGGAAAGCATCTATAGTATTTATTTAATAATTGTGCACTACTTTTTGTTGCGTGGTTTATTCACAAACAATGGCCACTTTTGGTGTTAGCAAATGAATACAAAAACAAACCTAAAAGTAGTGCACAATTATTAAATAATAGATGTTTGCCTAGTGTCGGAAGGTCCGCAATGTTTGAAAAAAAATCCAGTTTAGCAGTTATCAAATTAAATCCATTAGCGGCGCTAGTGTGCCTTATTACCCTTCGCCTTAAGTATTTACTAGAATAAATCATACTTAATCATCACATCAGACTATCCAAAACTGTCAAATTTCTTCAATAAATTTGCGAGTTCAAAATCTATTGAGGTTTTTTTTTATAGCTTTGCACAAGCGTTTAGCTAATGAAAAAGTCTTACAATACTTAAATAAACAATATTTCTTTCGTGTGTGATGATGATGAATGATATAGCCCCTGAAGCCCTCGAGTACCTGAGTAAAGATTTGGGGCTTTAAGAAGTCCGCCCGAGGGCTTATCCTCGGGCGGACTTGAGAGAATTTGAAAAGTGATGTTGCACTGTTTTGTTTAATTTGCCAACACTCATGCACACTCACGAACACTTAACGGTTAATAATCCACCATTATTTCACATTAATATTCGACATTACACAAATTTAGAAAATAAAACAAAACCGCAGACCTGACTCTTTACATTCCCGCCAAGAAGTCCCTATTGAGGTTAGACAGTTGTCTGTCTGATGTGTAGGCTTGTGTACCTATCTTATAAATAAACAAATGTTCGTTTTCCTGATATTATGTACACAAGTTATTTCAATAGCCAACTTGATAAACGAGGTAGGTTAAAAATGCAAGAAATGCTGGCTTACAACAAATAATCTAATAGGTACAATTAAAACACAGTTTATAAAAATGATTTGTTTATTTATTAAGACCATGAAATACATTGTAAAATAATTCCTAGCTTCGTTTAAATAGTAGACACTAAATTGAAAACGTGTTTTTTATTGTCACAAGCAAACAAAATATTAAACTAATGTATGCGTAAAATGTCATTTGGCTGATGATGATGCGTAAAATGTTTAAATAATTTTTAACGCAAATTTTGTTGCGAACAAATTACAAAAACACAAATGTTGAAAAAATTTCCACAAGCAGGATTTGAACCTGCACCCTTCTGACATTCCGGGTCAGGTGCTCTTCCAATTGAGCTATCGTGGTTTTAACCAGCCCGCCGAAATTATTCAACACTATTTACTTTTTACTTTAAAAGCTAAAGGCGCCCATTCAATGTCAACAACTACCGTCATTAACATCCGATCATAATATTTTTACAAATACTAAAGATCAGTTAAGAAGTAGGCAAGCTATTATAAAATGTTTAAATAATTTTTAACGCAAATTGTGTTGCGAACAAATTACAAAAACACAAATGTTGAAAAAATTTCCACAAGCAGGATTTGAACCTGCACCCTTCTGACATTCCGGGTCAGGTGCTCTTCCAATTGAGCTATCGTGATTCTAACCAGCCCGCCGAAATTATTCAACACTATTTACTTTTTACTTTAAAAGCTAAAGGCGCCCATTCAATGTCAACAACTACCGTCATTAACATCCGATCATAATATTTTTACAAATACTAAAGATCAGTTAAGAAGTAGGCAAGCTATTATAAAATGTTTAAATAATTTTTAACGCAAATTTTGTTGCGAACAAATTACAAAAACACAAATGTTGAAAAAATTTCCACAAGCAGGATTTGAACCTGCACCCTTCTGACATTCCGGGTCAGGTGCTCTTCCAATTGAGCTATCGTGGTTCTAACCAGCCCGCCGAAATTATTCAACACTATTTACTTTTTACTTTAAAAGCTAAAGGCGCCCATTCAGGTTCAAATCCTGCTTGTGGAAATTTTTTCAACATTTGTGTTTTTGTAATGTATGCGTAATTTATTGTTGCTCGAACATCACCATAATTTTTTTTTCCTTTTGTTGATGGCTTCGTGCGATTAGCACATTTAGCCAGAGTCTAAGTCATTTTCTAACAAGTAATACATAAATAAACAATATTTCTTTTCTGTATGATGATGATGAATGATAATAGAAATGATATACCCCCCAACCCCTCGAGTATCTCAGTAAAGATGTGGGCCTTTACTAAGTCCTCGGGCGCACTTCTTTAGAGAATTTGAAAAGTGACGTTGCACTGTTTTGTTTCATTTGCCAACACTCATGCACGCTTACGAACACTTAACGATTAATAATCCACCATTATTTCACATTAATATTCGACATAACACAAATTTTAGAAAATAAAACAAAACCGTAGACATAACTCTTCACTTTCCCGCCAAGAAGCATCACCATAAAGTATTAGATTACAAAAATAAACTTGAGTAGATTCGTAAAAACAGTTTTAATTCATGAACTTTAGAAAAACAATAGGTAAACTTAGGTAAGTATAGCTAGTTACATTTATGGTATGTTTAAAAACTTAAGAACTATATTCTTAAAATTAGCTTATCTATTTTGTCCTTCGTAATTTGAGTAGGTGGTAGATCCAATTTGCAATTGAAATTAATTCATAAGTTGTCAAACAATTTGTTTGAATTCAATTTTGCGCAGACATTTTATTATAAGTAATTAATAAAAAAATATAAGTAATATTTTAAATATACTTACTAACATACATAAAGATATCTAGTAAATTTCCGATTCACAAAATATTTCTTAACGGATCGTTTCTAAAGCCCATACAGGAAGAACATTAGACACAACACGGAGCAAGATAAAGGATATTTATTATAATTGGATAAAATAATTACAATTTAATAAGATTTTGCAAAATGCGCGGGAAACACAAATATTTTCGAGTCTATAGCGACGCCATTTTGACTAATTTTGACATCAAACAAAACAAATGAGGTTTTATAACCTATTTATTAAAGCACGTAGCGCGTAATAAGACCTGTCACCGCCATAGTGATAAAAGAGAACAGCATTTTGGCAGCGGAACCCGGAACATTCGGCGTTGGAGACGGCGCGCTACTAGTGCAACCTTCAAGGTGCCTAAACAGCTCTATATAATTCTTGGCTGGCTGGTGAGCAGTGTCAGTTGAAGCTTCAGTTAACCCTATAGTGGAGTCCTTGAAGAGTAAATCGCTGGTGCCGTTGAAGGGGGAGTAAAGGCGAATGTTGATCAGCTGTTCGGACTTTAGAAGGTTGTAGCCGAAAAACTCGTCTAGCGAGTCGAGTAGGGAGTTCACGCTGTTGAAGATCGGGTCGTTTCTGTGGGAAAAATGATTTTATTATCATCACATTATAGAAGTTCCACTGCTATGAAGATACGATACAAAACAACCGCAAAAAAACTGCTTTGACATTTTTCGTTCTAATTTCAAACAGGGGCAGCGCTGAACATATTTTAATTTCAACTAATATTTATTTTGAATATACAATGGCTCGATCAATTATGTAGGTACTAGTTTCCCGATGAGCGCTTGAAAATCGGTAGGTGACTTCGAGGCCACGGCTACAATGGCGTTTGTGGCGATCACAGTAAATACGAGTAATAAGTACAAATATTTTGTAACCTTACTTTAATCTTATTAATTTAAATATGTTTCTACTGCACTGAACAATCCCCACCTCAGTATAAATATACAGGGCGTCCCACGGCCATGCCACATGGAGGGAAAGTACTCTAATTATTGTAGATGGAACATTTTACTGAAAGAAGACTTTATTTTAATTTTAAAAACAATTTAAACTGCATTCATACATTTTTAAATAATTGCCTGGTTGAACCGGGAATCGAACCCGGTACACGAAAAAAAAATCACCTGTAGTTTTATCATACCGATCGGAAGGTTTCATCGTAAGGATTATTTTTTGCTAAATGACATAGCATTATAAATAAAAGGAAGACCAGGAATTTTAACATTTTAAATTCCAAATTAATCTCATCTACAAGCGCGGATCCAGCCCACAAAAATGGCTGTGGGTAAGGCGACCTAAAAACCGGCCAAGTGTGAGTCGTAATCAATATGTCTTTGTTTTTTTTTTTGTTTTTTTTTGTTATTCTGGAATTGAGTAGGTTTTAGCTGGTGTGCGTGTGTTGTGTGCCGCTCTACGTTCAGAATCACACACGCGTACGGTTCATTGCTAGTTTTTTTAGGGATTGAATATAACCGCAGATAAAGATAAAGAAATATTTATTGACCTGCGCAACACATAACAATAAAAACATACAAAACGGATACATAATACATACATATTCATTAAAATTCATCCAGTTTTAAAATACAAATAGCACAAAAAAATCTCGATGGCGCAGTGGTTAACGCGCCCGGTCTGCGAGTGCTGAGGTTAAGCAACTTTCGCAAAGGCCGGTCATCGGATGGGTGACCAAAAATTTATTATCTCCAAGTCCTCCGTGCTTCGGAAGGCACGTTAAGCCGCTGGTCCCGGCTGCATTAGCAGTCGTTAACAACCACCAATCCGCACTGGGCCCGCGTGGTGGTTCATGGCCCTTCTCCCTATCCATCCATAGGGAAGGCTCGTGCCCCAGCAGTGGAGACATAAATGAGCTGATGATGATGATGATGACAAAAAAATATCTTCGATCTCAGTTAAGGTTGTGGGTATGCCCTACTGACCTATGTTCAGTGTGCAGCTCAGCCATTTGTTTTTTTAAAACATCATATTTTTTTAATGAATCCAATAGTTCCGTTTCATTGTCATCTCTTTCCCTATGCAATTGTTCAACTAACCCCTTGGAAATCTCTCCTTCAAAGCCGAGTCAAGTTTTCTCAATGTAACATCGAGCATATCCTATTTTTGGCGAGCCGAGGATATGCTACGTGTGGTCATCGACATTTAAAAAACCGACGGGTTGCACTCTGGGAGTGCCGGCAGAAGTGAAAACTTGAATATTAACGTTGTGCATTTTTGATATTTTGGAATGGTTAGGGAATAATTTTGCACAAATTGCTTTAATTATCAGTATAAAAGTACTCTCATTCATGTGGTAGAATACAATATTTATTTATTGGGCTATCGTACACAAACATGACAATTTATATTACATTAAAAAGTTATATTAAAAATTTATATTACGCCGCGCCAGCTGTCTACTCTCCATCCGTCTTACGAATTTTCGATCAGGTCACGTGTCCTGACGCGAGTTTAACATTTTTTACCCATTCCTCTACTCTCCATCCGTCTTACGAATTTTCGATCAGGTCACGTGTCCTGACGGTCACGTGTCCTGACGCGAGTTTAACATTTTTTACCCATTCCTCTACTCTCCATCCGTCTTACGAATTTTCGATCAGGTCACGTGTCCTGACGCGAGTTTAACATTTTTTACCCATTCCTCTACTCTCCATCCGTCTTACGAATTTTCGATCAGGTCACGTATCCTGACGGTCACGTGTCCTGACGCGAGTTTAACATTTTTTACCCATTCCAAAAAGTGCACAACGCCGCTAAAGAAGTTTTCACTTCAAAAAATGGAAAAGATAAACACCAAAAAGTTTGTGTTTTTCTTTTCTAATCGATTTGGTATAAAACTATATAAACTTTTTTAGGTAACTATACCAAATCTTACACATCTCCATGCGCGCAAATTGCTTAAAAAAGGATCCAAAGGTTTTGCTGCACTGAAGCTGAATTAAATACTTATATAATACAATGAAAAATACAGTACTTCCCGGTAGCATAGCGGTCAGTGCAGCCGCCCGGATTGCGGAAGACCCAGGGTGACCCAGGTTCGATTCCTGGCTGGGTCAGGTAGACGTTTAATTTTTTCACTGTTTTATAAGTATTTAATCCAGCTTCAGTGCAGCAATTAGCAATAAAAAATAAAAACACAAATCTATCTAGCTAGCTATCGTGGTTCTAACCAGCCCGCCAAAATTATTCAACACTTTTTACTTTGAAAGCCAAAGGCGCCCATTCAATGTCAACAACTACCGTCACTAACATCCAAGCTATTTATAAAATGTTCAGATAATTTTTAACGCAAATTATGTTGCAAACAAATTACAAATACACAAATGTTTTTTTTTTCAACATTTGTGTTTTTGTAATTTGTTCGCAACAAATTTTGCGTTAAAAATTATTTGAAAAATAAAAAATAAAGTAAAAATTTAATTTAGATGCTTACCTCCTGGTGAGTATCTCGGCGTCCACCACGTGCGCTATGAGGCAGTCCTCGGGAACATTCACGCCAGTATTCACAGCCAATGAGTTGTTGGCACATAAAGCGCGGAACGACGACTCCTGCAAGCCCAGCGTCTGCAGTTGGGCTGTGGGGAGGCAAAGGGCATTTAAAAATAACAATAAACTACATATACTTATTGTAAGTAAGTTCAGAAACTTATCAGTTATAATCATAAGTACTGAAATAAGAATGCGTTATCTATACTAATATTATAAAGAGGAAACCTTTGTATTTTTCTTTGTATGTATGTATGTATGTTTGCAACGAATAAACTCAAAAACTACTGGACCGATTAAAAAAAATCTTTCACCATTAGAATGCTACATTAGCGCTGAGTAACATAGGCTATATTAAAAAAAAAAAAAGTACACCCGTGCGAAGCCGGGGCGAGCTAGTATCATATAAATTGTGTAATGACGTTATAAGTTGATTATAAAAGTTTTTAAAAAAATAGTTTATTTTTTTCTTTTTAGCGCATCTAAATAAAAGCTTGGTTTTTAAAATGTTTTTTTTTACTTTTAATTTTTTCTAGTAAAAAAAAATTTACCTTGTATGTTCTGCGTCTCGACGAAGGCGACGTCTGTGGATGGGTCGGCCAGGCACAGCAGAGACCCGTTGTTGCCGTAATACACGTTGGTGTGATCCCATGCGCACGTGACTGCAACAGATCACGTAATGGTTAGACAAGATACAACATCACCATCATTTCACCATCTACGAGGCCATATTGGGGGGTGTAAGGAGTCCCAACCTACACCATTTGGGGCCCAAGCCAACCTCTCCTGCACGTGGTGCGTCCTGCTGACCAACAGACGAGGCTCTGGCGACCGACCGATGGCGGAATACCCATCACAGCCCGAACGTAGCTAACAAAGTGCACAGACCGGTGTCGGGCAACAGCGACACTGGTGCGATTAGCTACGCACTGCGATTGCCACGCTGCCACGAATTGCCACGCTGGGCATGCGGGTTGGCACCCGCATGCCCAGCGTGGCAATTATGGGCAAACCCTCCGAATGGCGACACAAAACAGACCACGGCCCCCAGTTCCCGGCCGCCCTGCTATTCCTGATCAGGGCGGCAGTCACGGTAACGGCAGGGCAAGGGGTGCAAAGAAACCCCGAGTTGCGGTAGGCCGCCATAAACATCTGACCTTGGCAACGTACAACAGACGCACGTTACGGCTTGACGAGCACTTGGCGCAGCTCGAAGAGGAACTCGGGAAGATAAGGTGGCATATTCTTGGGTTAAGCGAAGTCCGAAGAGAAGGGGAGGACACCGTAACCCTTGAATCAGGCCATCTTATGTATTACCGAGAGAGAGACCAGCTATCCCAGGGTGGCGTAGGGTTCTTGGTAAACAAAGCCCTTTGTGACAACGTAGTAGAAGTGTCGAGTGTGTCGGGCAGTACTTTCAATATATATACATTCAATATAATAGTATTTGTAAAAATATTATGATCGGATGTTAATGACGGTAGTTGTTGACATTGAATGGGCGCCTTTGGCTTTTTTTCGGCGGGCTGGTTAGAACCACGATAGATCAATTGGGAGAGCACCTGACCCGGTATGTCAGAAGGGTGCAGGTTCAAATCCTGCTCGTAGAAATTTTTTCAACATTTGTGTTTTTGTAATTTGTTTCGCAACAAAATTTGCATTAAAATTATTTAAACATTTGACGATTTTAAAGTTAAAACTCATTTGTTTGTCGCTCGGCCTCCTCCCTCCTTGTATCAAAATAAAATAAAATTTGGTGTCGAGGGTGGTGCGGATCTGATCAGACCAACGCATTGAGCTGAGACCTCTTGGTCTCTTGCCTGGCTAGCTACCACCATCTTATCTAAATATGTCGCCATAACATCAATGTTTATGGCATTGTTGTGTTCCGGCAGCTAGAGATAAGATAGCCAGTGCCTCACTAGTTGAGCATCCCGGGTGAAGTGCGCTTCCACCATTGATTTTATCATCACTTAACATCAGGTGAGATCGAGGCAATGTGCTTACCCGTAAAATAAAAAATATATAAAACTTTGCCAGTAACAAGCAGTCTTTCGAGATTGTCCCCGTTTTCCTGATCAAAAAACTCAAGGATCCTTCGAAAGCAGATGGTGGGTAGTCTCTTAGCCGTCGAGGCGTTCTACTACGTAGTGATCTTCAGCTCCTTGAGTATCTAACTAACTAAACAAACAAATAAATAAAGTTACTTACAATTATTATTGTTGGTTATGACGCTGGACCTGCAAGCGGTGCACAGAGTGGTAGAATTGAACGTCTGAAACATTATAATTCATCATCATCATTAGCTCATTTATGTCCCCACTGCTGGGGTACGAGTCTTCCCTATGGATTGATAGGCAGAACCCCCACGCGGTCCCAGTGAAGAACTCCTTATAACTCATGCTAGCCTGGTACTTCAACCACCTCACGGCCTCACCCCAAGTATGCAGCTCACTCTAGGTATACCTCCTTGTGGCTCATGCTAGCCTGGTACTTTGGACTCTTTCCAGCTAATGTTATGTCCCCATTGCTGGGGCACGAGCCTCCCCTATGGATGGATAGGGAGAACGGGCCATAAACTACCACGCGGGCCCAGTGCGTGATACAACCTACACAAACATACTTTCAAGTCCTCCCAAAATGGGGCAGACAGAGACCAGAGCTACAAAATCACCAATTTTGAGTAAACTCGCCGTTGGTGATCTCGAGGTCACATTAAGCATAATCATAGATGGATTTCGAGGTGGAATAGACAACATCAGTGATAGGTTGCAGCCGACCGCCTGATGTGCGAGCATCTTGGAATCCTTGGCCCTTAGCCGGCTCTAACGACATGCACGAGAAGTCAGGCAGCTGATAAATTATTTTTCACGTCCCAGACCAGGGGATCTATTTTTGAATCGCACGTAACTATGACATTGTGTTGTCGCAAGCGACTTAAATCACACTCGTCTTCCAAGTCACATGACGCCGATTTTCCGTTTTTTTTAATCGTTCGTTTCCTGTGCTGCAAACATAATACGAAATGTTGGATGTTATCCGTTCCACGCAGAATTTAGAGAAAACCTATTGGCTGTTAAAAAAAACCTTTGCTTTTTAATAGAAAAAACTATCAATGACACAAACAAACGAGTGACATAACAGGACTTCTTGGCGGGAAAGTGAAGAGTCATGTCTGCGGTTTCGTTTTATTTTCTAAAATTTGTGTTATATCGAATATTAATGTGAAATAATGGTGGATTATTAACCGTTACGTGTTCGTGAGTGTGCATGAATGTTGGCAAATGAAACAAAACAGTGCAACGTCACTTTTCAAATTCTCTCAAGAAGTCCGCCCGAGGACTTAGTAAAGCCTCGCATCTTCACTGAGATGCTCAAAGTAAGAAGAAGAAATATTGTTTATTTATGTATTACTAAGAAAAATTACTTACGAATAGGCATGATGGATTACATGACATGACATTGACGCAACGCATTGATTTTGACGCTTTGTATCGCTCGACTCACTGAGCAAGTAACGACAAGAGATGTGAAAGCCACTTTAAAAAAAAACACTACGTTTCTCGACTGCAGCGAGTGGGTGAGGGCACTCGTTGCAGTCGAGCGATTCAAAAATATGGAAAGTAAAATGTCGAACGAAAATCATTAGAAACCAAGCGCTTGACTCGAGGGGAAGGAATCAAAATAGAGCCTCTGTCGTTCGTTAATCGTTCATTACTCACCGAGCTATCTGACAGGCTGTGAGCCGCGTCCAAAGCCCCAGGGGCGCAAGATCCGCTGAAGAACTCCCCAACGGCGCGCGCGTAGTCGCACTCATTAGCGTTGATCACTCCACGCAATTGTGCAGTGCGGAGGAAAGCCACGTACGCTGAAGGTACCAGACATTTCCAACTTTAAAAAACAGTCTGCTTTCAAAGTTTCAGAATCGTCTACATCATCACATTCCGTATTTACGGGAAACTTTCTAGTTCAGGTATCAGCCCGCCACAATCTGTTAATTGTATCACTCTACTTTTTGTAATTATATTATTTTGTATGTTGATTGTGGTGTGAAATAATAAGTTACTTACACCCGTTTGCACTAAACTTATAAATCGCCTAAGTCTTTGCCTAACTACTACCCGGTCAAGTTAAGTCGGCACCTGAGTGTAAGCGACGTTTTCGAGCCAGGTGCCGAGTTAACTTGACCGGGTAATAGTTAAGCCAAGACTTAGGCGATTCATAAGTTTAGTGCAAACGGGTGTTAGTTACTTACGATACGGTTGCTTTAAACGTGTTTCAATTTTAAGTCCGGTGAAGCTGGAAGTGTCCAGAGGCAATCAGCAAAAGCTCTCCAAAAAAAAATCCACCATAACAGTCAATATGGTCCTTCGAGTCGAATTTTAACAGTCCACCGCTACTCACCGAGACCCCCGAACTCGGGGAAGCAAGCCACCTTGTCTCGAAGGTTCTCGAAGCGGGAGATGGCGGCAGTGTTCGCGTCCTTCACCAGGGCTGCCACTCGGGATGTAGCATCTCGAAGGTTCTGCACCAGCTTCACGGGGGACAGGCGGAAGTGGCTGCGGAACATATCATCAGCATCAGAATATTATACTCTCTTCGTGCCAACAATTGTATAAATTTATAACTATAACTTTATGAATGATATTAAAATTTTTAGTACAATTCCAATACCACAATGTACCATATTTTGAACAATAGATCATTTATGAATTATGAAGGTCATACACATTACCTACCTTTTATACCTTCAAAAACATTATTATATTTTTATGCATGTAACAAATAAATAAATATGAATATGACTTGTTTGTTTGCGGAAGGATAACTGAAATATTAAGGTCTGCAATTGCTCCAATGGAGACGCTACGCACACTCCTACATATTCCCCATTGCTGGGCAGGTGGGCCTTAATGGCCAATCGCCAGGCGGGTTAAGTTGAGAGTTCCTTGAAGATCTAGCTATACCACACCACTATGACGATAAAAGAAACACGAATGGGGTTTTAGAGAGTATGCCCATTCCTCCCCCCCCCCCCTTCCTCCTGGAAGAGTGTTACATACATAAGCCGATACCTAAAAGCTGAAGCGATTGATTGATTTATTTCGAGATCTGCTACAACTGCCGCCTGCTTTGAGAAAGTTGCTAAACTTGCTGATAATACCAAAATGCCATGAACCTCACCGTCTAGAAAAGTAGCCTTAATGCGAGTCCATGCTAAAGAAGTCGGTTCTAATATTCATCAATGACTTGATTGATTTTAATGTTAATAAAAGGCTTAATACTTCTTCTACTGCCAGCTAAGACAGTTGCAAAACTGGCTAGATTTCCATTCTCGAGCAGTAACCATGCTAAAATGAACCTCACCGTCTAGCCAAGTAGCCGTAATGCGAGTCCATGCTGAAGAAGTCGGCTCTATCGTCCCTCACATCAGCCAGACAGTCGAAAACGCTGTTCCTCTGCTGGCAGGAGATTGTAGGCTGGATGCCCAAGGAGTAGGCCGCAACTCGCACCCAAGAGCACTTGTCCTGTTCTTCAGCAGAGACGGTGCACCAGCGGCGAGCGGGGAGGCAGCCAGTGGTGGAATCGATGTCGGGGATTGGGCGGACTGGAAGGAAACAGTCATTATTATCAGTGGTCTAATGTCATCGTTGGCCTTTCTTGAGATGGTTTATTTATTTATTTGTTGTTTGTATTCACAGACATACAGTCTGTGATATTCTACTTCATCATCATCATCATCAGCTCAGCCAAAAGACGTCCACTGCTGGACAAAGGCCTCCCTCAAGGATCTCCACAACGACCGGTTTTGTGCAGCCCGCATCCAGCGGCTTCACGCGACTTTCACCAGATCGTCGGTCCACCTTGTTGGAGGCCTGCCCACACTGCGCTTTCCAGTATACAGGGTGAGCAATCCAAATGGGTCAGTATGGAGGTTTTGGAAACCATAACAGATAGCGAAATCTTGGCTTAGGAACCATGACGTTGATTTTAGTAAAAAGAAAAACTGCATTCATATACGTGTACTCGGCCCAGGAATCGAACCTGGACTTTTTGAAAAATTAAATTTCGTTATTTTCCTTTGAATATCGGTTATGTAGCTCTTAAATAGTAAATGCTACTAAGAAACATGATATCTAAAACTAATAAAATGCATTGTTTTTAAACAATGAAGTTTTATTTTTCAATACTTCAGTGCCGCCGCCGGCCCTTTGGCTTTGTATGGGGAAGTTTTAATATTGTTTAAGTAATCGAACGAAATCTTATGTAAATATTAGACTGAAATGCCCACAATTTAAATATTTTGCAAAATATCGTCATTAATATGATTCCGGTTATCATTATAAATCAGAATATATATATATATATGTATGTATGATATTCTATACATATGATATTCTACTTATTCAAAACGTATTTATACCTAATTATCTTTATGCAGTCTCAGGAAGCTCGAGCACAGTGGGAATCGAACCCATGGATGGCAAAGGTCCTGGGTTCGATTCCCAGCAGAGGTACATATTTTTGTTCACGGTTTGGTTGGTGGTAGGGTCGGTTCAACGCCTCAGTGGCCGCGGCAAAGCGCTTGAATACACATCCCAAGTGAGCGTTATTAGTTTAGCTTGAGTAGGAATCGAACTCACGACCCTTGGATTGCCGGTCCAATGCTGTGATCGCTGAGCTGCCAAAACTCCAGAAGACTCGTTGAAAGGAGACCCGGCGTTTTATGCTTAAGTTGTATACTTTTTTAATTTTTTAATCTGTAATTCATTAACACTGGCAATATCTGTCAACAAAAGTCAATGACGTAACGGCATTGTTGACATTTCACTTTTTTTTAAAGCAAAAGAATTATGGTTTATGCAGCCACGTTAGACATTTTAAAGTAACATGTCTGCCTTTTGAAGACTCAGTGTTTCCATATTAAAAAATATTAATAATTAAGTAACTCTTATCCACGATTCGATAAAAATAAGCCAAAACTTGGTTTAGGTAGCAAATAATATTAGCTTTACTTTACGACAAAATTCTATTGTATACAAGTTTAGCATTTTTTCTATGGAAAGTGCCGGTTCTCCTTTTCTATTAACTACTAAAGCTACGTTGTTGTGATTGTGATTTGATTTGATTGAGTTGTGTTGTGATTTACGCTGAAAGCCAGCGGTATTATGTCATTGTGAAGTTGCCCTTACGTCGAAAGAAAACTTTGCAAGTATCATGGACTAATATTATTAGTCCATGCAAGTATTTAACAATACTAGTGGTCGCCCAGTGGTCGACATTCGACCGTAATTTTGTTAAGGCTGCACGGATTGTATCTTAAACAATGAAAAATTAAAAAGATAGAATGTAAGTTTGCATTGGTATTGACAGATTTCGGCCGCTCCTCTTCCATTTTTGAAATTTTTGAAAAGAGTAAGTATATAAGATTGCAGAATGTTAATATTTTTTAAAATTATGCATAAAAATACATTAAATCAATAAAGCAAACATTACACACCTACCCTGTATTTGACACACACGGATATGTATTTGACACACACGCATATATACTCTTTTCAAAAATTCCAGAAATGGAAGATTCCAAACTCACATTTTATCTTTTTTAATTTTTCATTGCTTAGGATACAATCCGTGCAGCCTTAAAATTACGGTCGAATTTTGACCACTAGGCGACCACTACACTCACGAGCAAAAGTATGGAATCACTTACTTGGAATTTACTCCGCGCGATCTTGAGTACTTAATAACTAGTTAAGAATAATAAAAATAATACCATTTAAAAGGTTAAACTGTTAACTTTAAATTGATATCAAATAGCGGAGATGTGTACCGGTCAACGTGTGAAAGCCGACTGATAAAGAAAATCTTTTTTTTTTTGTTTACCCAGGGGAAAATATGCACACATATTCACACGTTACTGCATTGAAGTAATGCTTATTTTCACGCGGATCCGGGGCTGGTCTTTTATAAGAAGACCGACCCCGTAACAACCCCTGGGGATGCCTTTAGCCTGAGGGACTGTGAAGGCTATCGGATCGCTCGCCTCTCGGTAGGCCGAGAGGCGATGAGTAGTAAGGAAGGGGAAGGTTAGCCTGATGGGCTATAAAATAATCCGAGGGTGGCGTTACTCACTACGAGTACACGCCGCTACTACACAAGGGTGGCGCGCTCTAGCTGCAGTTAGGCTGCCTATGTCTACTGACTTAACTATTTAACACCGTGTCCTGTGCTAAAGAAAATCCGATAACGTGTGCTTTTATAGGGGGTCAAAAGGCCGCAACTCGCGACGTATCCAACAATTGAAACATATCTTTTTCCTTACTCCTTCACTTTATCTTTATTTTTTATTATTCTTAATTAGTTATTAAGTAGGTACTCAAGATCGCGCGGAGTCAATTACAAGTAAGTGATTTCATACTTTTGCTCGCGAGTGTAGTATAAATAAAGACGTAATAAGCCTCGGATCGTGCTCAGTGGCGTGCACTTGGATAGACCTATGTATGTCTAGCAGTGGACGTTTATAGGGTGATGATGATGATGATGGTGATGAAAGACGTTATTCCTTATAAATATTTTTACAATTAAAATTTTTGGTAAAGATATTTAATTATTTAGAAAACCAACTAACTTGTTCTTGTATAGTTGAGGGGTGACAACAGGGTGTCTTCGAAGACCACTCTTGCGTTGGGACTAGCGGCCAGCACCGAGTACGCGGTGGACTGCCATGTGTTCCCACCAGGGTTCAAGCCGTCCGGCCACCACGTGCGAAGGCTCGCGGACAGACGCTCCGCTGCGGCTCTGGAACAAAAAATCACTTGATCGTCATTACCAGCTCGCTTATTGTCCCCACTGGTGGGCAGTGATCAGCCTTCTAATGCAGCCGGGACCAACGGCTTTACGTGCCTTCCGAAGGACGGAGGAGCTCGAGATGATAAATTTTTGGTCACCCATCAGATGACCGGCCTTTGCGAAAGTTGCTTAACCTCAGCACTCGCAGACCGGGCGCGTTAACCACTGCGCCATCGAGCTCCTCCTCTCGTTAAATGGATGATTGAATATAACTCGTTAAGAAATACTGTGGGATGGGAATCGGGTTATATGGAGTCTTCGCCACTGGTATACATATCTAGGCAGCCAGCGTTCTATAAAAATTTTGCACACTATTACACAGAAAAGTGTTACAAAAAAAGCATAATGATTTTTTTATAGAAAGTTTGGCAAATAACTCTATCCTGCCTGTTAAAGCAGAAGCAGAGTCCAGATGCGCGGACAGCTAGTGGAACAACGTGCCTCATTAGCCGTCCTCACCTTTCCGACCTGCAAGTTATTAAAGGTGAGCAGTAAACTCTGCGTATGACCTCTCCGGTTGGTTTAACGCTCTAAGAGTAAAACAGTGGCAAAATTGACGTTGATATATTGATTGACTCACGTGCTAGCGACTATCGCGCTCCACGGCTGCTTGACGACAGAGCAGGGGGCGGTGGGGGAGAAGAGGACATCATGCGTCAGCCTGGTGAGGGTGCCATTCTCGCAGAGGAGCGAGTAACTGTCGATGTGTTGCGGGTTGCGGTGCTGAAGACAAACATTATCATTTACAATTCGAACCAGTAGTTCCTGAGATTAGCGCGTTCAAACAAACAAACAAACAAACAAACAAACAAACTCTTCAGCTTTATAATATTAGTATAGATTATACTTTAAAAACTTTGCTACGATGTTGCTACGGCACCTCTGAGTGCTACGAGAAATGGAGCTTGATTAGCTACAGCTTTCGTAGCAACCTTTTCTTGGCTAAGAAAAAAAATAAGGAAAATCCAGCTGTGGCGCAAACCTACCGCTTCTGCGACACGCCTTTTATTTTTAACCCCGAGGAACTCTCTGCGACACGCCTACAGTAAGGCTTGTTTCACACTTACCACAACCACAACCACAACACGTGGGCAGCCGCTACTTAGTATGTAAATTGAGGTGCTGATACAGCTATAGACTTAACAGGAAGAACTGACTGACGTGTCCACGCGACGAAGGCGACAGTCCCGTTGGTGACAGACAGTCCAGAGCCTGGATATGGGCGTTGCTGTTCTAGACGCCGGCCACGTTGATCGCAGTGGGTTAAATTGATGATAATACCGAGGGTGGAAACCCACTTTAAATCCCCTCTGAACGGTGCAACAATCCCCTGTAGAAGCTATGAAAGGTTATGGAGATTTACCGGGAAGAACTGCCTGACGTGGGTCCAAGCGACGAAGGCGACAGTCCCGTTGGTGACCAGACAGTCAGAGCCATGGGCGTTGCTGTTCTGGACGCCGCCGGCCACGTTGACCGCAGTGGGGTTAATTGATGATAATAGCGAAGGTGGAAACCCACTTTAAATCCCCTCTGAACTGTGCAACGTTCCCGTCTAGAAGCTATGAAAGGTTATGGAGATTTACCAGGAAGAACTGCGTGACGTGCGTCCACGCGACGAAAGCGACAGTCCCGTTGGTGACCAGACAGTCCAGAGCCTGGATGTGGGCGTTGCTGTTCTGGACGCCAGCCACGTTGACCGCATTGGGGTTGTTGTAGCCGGCGCAGACGCCAGGGGCTGAGCACATAGCGCAGAGGTTGGGGTAGCGAAGCTCTGGTGGGGGGAAAGGCAATTGTTATTTGGTAAAGGGGTTTACGGAAAATCTGTGATTTCATTTTGCTCCTACGACTCAAGCCATCAGGCTACTTAACGAGCCAGATCTAGATATCTTTTAAACGATATTGTGTGTGTTTATTTGATTTTCATGTCAGTTTTATAAGTTGTTAATTTGTTAGTTTTGATTTATATATTTTTTTTATCGTGTTGCTCGCCTTGGCATTGTGTGCAGCAGGTATTTTATTTTTAAATAAATAAATAATTACATAATAAATGTGTTACAAAATCTTATTATTTTCAATTTAAAACTAAATTGTAAAGCTACAGTTTTCGTAGCACTCAAAAGTTCCGTAGCAAAACCGTAGCACTGTAGCACTCACTCAGGTCAGCGTCGACAGTCGCATTGTAGCTCCACGGGCCGGGCCTGCAGGCTTCAGAGAAGAACGCGCTGAGATTCTCCACTTCCAACTCCTCGGCTGTCTTGCCCCCGGCATCGCTTCCACACCTGTCAGTACGAGCGGCCTACAAAGAAAATAATAGAATAGTATTGTCCTTTAAATAGTAAACTTCGGCCATACTCTTTACGAGGTGGATGGTGAAAAATTCCTATTTGTGTTTTATTTTGCGTCTTTAAAATTATCCTTTAGGATTTACCTAGTTATATGCTTTAGAGGCGGAGTTTTTTACTCATAAGTCACTGACTAATGAGAATGAAAATTTTCAAACGGTTCCTATATTGTGTGTATAAATAATTGTAATGATGTATTTTAAATATTTTTTAATTATATTTTCGAGCCGTTTGGGGTTGAAACCCTCGGGCCGTGGGGTCCGAATGTTCATGTTTTGTTTAATGAAATCTCCAAACGGCTGGTTGACACTTCCGATGACCCAAAGGCTGGCTTTTTCCTTGGTCAGAGGCTAAGCATTGCCATTCAACGTGCCGCCAGTCTCTTGGGTATTTTACCAGTCGACTGCGATGCGGAGGAATTTTTTGACGCCGTATTTTAGTTTTGTATTAGTTTTAGTTACTTTAGGTTATTATAATCTCAGATTTTAATTTTGTAATTTTCAATGATAAATAAATTATCTTAAGTAATTGAATTTAAATAGGGGGAGGTTTTTAATTCTCGTGTAAATATTTATGTATCTTAATTAATAAGCACACAATATTTATGTATATACACTGAGTTGGAATATTTTTTTTTAATGAGTAGAACATTACATTATTGAATTTTAATATCACGAAAGAAGAAGTGGGATTCAGATTCACACATCATATTATGATATTTCATAGTCATATAAAACTAGGTACATTTATTGCATCATGTTGGTATGATACAGAGACCTTATTTACTTACTCGTACTACTTCAAAACATTTTAGTTTTTATGTCACCATTTTTCAAAATTCACACATCGTCATCATAATCAGCCCACATTAGTGCACTGCAGAACATATGTCTCTCCCAATGCATGCCACTGAGCCCGATCTTCGGCTATTCTCATTCAACATGGATGAAAATAGCCGAATGCCACATGGGACAAATATTCCTTGAGCTATATCACACATGACTCACCATAGTCTCCAGGGTCCTCAACACTCTGGGTGACCAGCGCATGTCTCTCGCGCCTAGACCTGGATTACAGTATCTACCACCACGTAGACCCTCGAATCCATTGGTGTGGTTGTTCGGCACCACCGTCACTGCCTCGAACATGAACGGTTCTGCAGCAAGGAAATATAAAGCATTAAGTTGTACTCGAGTGGAGACCATCATCATCGCCAGCTCACCAACGTCCCCACTGCTGGGGCACAAGCCTTCGCTATAGATGGATAGGGAGAACGGACCATACACCATCACGCAGGCCCAGTGAGGATTAATGGTTGTTAACGATTGCTAATGCAGCTGGGACTAACGGCTTCACGTGCCTTCCGAAGCACGGTCCTCTGTGCGGAGAAGGAGGAGGAGATGATACAATTTTTGGTCACCATCCGATGACCAGTCTTTGCGAAGTTTGCTTAACCTCAGCACTCGCAGACCGGGACCGTTAACCACTGCGCCATCAAGCTCCTCATAAAGCTATATAGTATCAAGATAAAATTTTACCGGAATAAATTAACCAGCCTCAAGAATTTAGAGTGGGAATCGAACCCACGACCTTTCGAGCTAGGCGGCCCATTTCGTGCTGCAACGCAGCGAGGCTCTACCACTCGGAAAACACTGGTGGATGCTGGTAGAATTCGCTTATTTCTTCGCGCACACACATACACGAGCACACGCACTTTTGAAGGGGTGTACCAGCCGGTAGGTAATTCACGAGTATTCAGTACTGAACGCGACTTCACGGGCGGGCCGATCGGTGAGAACTCTGAGACTGAATGAACGCTGCACGTGAACTATGCAGCGAAGAGTGAAGGTCCCGCGGTTCGTCAGCACACTCATTCGCTCCGCCGTTGGCTTGTGCCGGCGTATCTTTTATTTTAATGATACCGTCGCGTTTCTGGCGCGAACAAATACCTACGCTGGTTATGTCTGTGGCAGTAGTCACGGTAACTCACCCATCCGGTTGACATCCCTGACGGTGGCCAGCACTCGGTGCTGGTTAGGGTACCTCTGGGCCAGTAGCAGCAGTTCCTCTTCGGTGAACAGCCCCACTTGGGCGAGGTCACGGGACAGCTGAACAGCGCACTCCACTCTAAAGGAATCATTATCATTATCATCAGCTCATTTATATGTCCCCACTGCTGTGGCACGAGCCTTCCTTATGGATGGATAGGGAGAATGGGCCATAAGGGTGGTTGTTAACGACTGCTAATGCAGCCGGTACCAACGGCTTTTACGTGCCTTTCGACGGAGATGCTGAAGGCCAAGAATTTTTATGTAGGTAATAAAAAAAATCACAGATTTCGCAGTCCCCGCAAGAATCGGAGCATTGAAAATGAATACAACAATTTACGAAAAAAAAATTTTTATTTTAAATAACACAATTCCAACTTGAATGCACTTCTCGCCTGCATCCGCATTTTTTAACACCATTACCATGACGATCGATTAATAATCAAAGAAGCTACATCACTTTTTATATACGGAAATACCAGTTTTTCTACAATGCCAAATCTAAAGGGACCACCACCATTCCATTCTATGGACATAATATGTCTGAATTAAATAAATAAATAAATAATTATTAACCGATTTAAAAAAAAATTCGCCATTTTGTAGCTAAACTAATACCCTAGGACCCTTTTTTTCATTTTTTCTTAAGTCGGTTTTTTATTAATATTTACAATTTAGTATACAAACACCCCCCAAAAAACCCGATTTTTTTTACATTTATTAAAATTCCAAAAAAAGTTTCATGCCGATTTTCAAAATTCAAACGCTCACACGTGTCTCGATAAATTCCTCAACTCTTGGTACTATTTCCATCTCGATTCTCCTAAAATCCTCGGAGCTATGGCCAAAAATACGTCTCAGGCGATTTGCCTCCTGTCTCCAGTATTTCAATGAAATTGTATATTATTTTTTGGCGACGAAATATGGTGTCGAAGACTGGATCACTGTGTCGAACACTGGTGTCACAACGAATGTTACTTTATTTTATTTATTTATTTATATTAACGGGTAAGCACAGTGCCTTGATCTCACCTGATGTTAGTTACGTGATGATAAGACCAACTTTTATCTCCAGCTGCCGGAACACAACAATGTTACAAACATTGATGTTATGGCGACATATTTAGATAAGATGGTGGTAGCTAGCCAGGCGGGCGAACAAGCCCTACCACCAACCAAACCGAGTACCAATCATGTACCCTCCGCTGGGAATCGAACCCGGGACCTCTGGGTCTAAACCGGTGTTCTTAGCCACTAGACCACAGAGGTGGTTATTAATTATTAATTTTCGTAAAAGTTTATTTATTAAAGTAAAAAAAAATTACTTTGACTTTTGTTAGATATTTACCTTGAGGGGACATCCAGGCCGGTAACTTGGCTTCCATCTTTGTTCAGGTTTTGGCTTATGCTGGTATCGTCCACCACACAAACATTATCTGTAAATAAAAGGAAAAACTTAGATTTAACTACAAGAGTAGGGGGATTCCGTCATTATTTTCCTTTAACTAATCATTAAAAATACCTAGCAGATTTTTTACTTCAGTGACAATTGGGTAGATACACCCCCCCCCACCCCACCCCCCCCGCCTTCTAGCGGTCATCCATTTTTTTGGAGAGAGTTAACTGTTTTTTTGCGTTTTTGGGGAAGTTTTAGCGGCTTAAAGGAAAGGGTTAGGGGTAAGGGTAAGGGTCCTTAAGGGTTCCTTAAGCCGTGTCATCGAAACACCGTCAGAAGTTTTCTACAAGGGACATCACGAACTAGCGCGTGTCCCCGTGCCCTACTAGATCCTCCGAGGGGTTCGGATCTGATCGGTAGTGGATCGGTAGTGGAACCCGAGGGCACCTTTAAAGCATAGTAGAATAAAACTATGTCTAAAGGGTAGAACCTCGGCTCGGGTTGACCAAGCCGTGGGGGTGGGGTAGGGTTGCCACCTTTTTTCAGGACGAATAAAGTATTTTTTAATTTTGTTAGAAAAAAAAAGTACATAGCATAAAAAAAGAGTATTTATTTATTTGTCCTTAAAAACGTATTTTTTGTTGCTCTTAGCGACATTTAACAAATATTTTGTACCAGTTTATTTAGTCTCATAAGTACTCATAACCAGTAACGAGCCAGTAACAATCAGTTTTACGTAAATAGAGTATTTTAGCGTACTTTACTGGTGTCGTAGATTATAAAGTACGCCTACATGAAAAAGAGGACAATACTCTATTGTAGAGTACGGGTGGCAACCCTAGGGTGGGGAGAAGCACTATCTATACTCTTACCAGGTACATGTCTGTACCTGGTATAGAGCGCGTATGAACCGACTCGTCATCGCACCCTTGTTCTACGAGTACGGTGTCATGGGTTCAAGTCGTAATGATCGAACTATCCTCCGAGGCTTTCTTGAGGGGATCATCATCATCATCATCAGCTCATTTTATGTCCCCACTGCTGGGGCACGAGCTTGAGGGGATGATATCACTTAATTTTATGGTGTCACTGTTCTCTACTAATCTCCTCACCATCATTATCATCATCATCACAAGATCATTTTAGGTCCCACAGCTGGGGTATGAGCCTGCTTTTATGACGGATAGGGAAAACGGGTCATAAACCACCACGCGGGCCCAGTGCCGATTGGTAGTTGTTAACGACTGCTAATGCAGCCGGGACCAACGGCTTAACGTGCCTTCCGAAGCACGGAGGAGCTCGAGATGATACATTTTTGGTCACCCATCCGATGACTGGTCTTTGCAAAAGTTGCTTCTACTAATCTATCCGTTCGAATCCCGCTCGTAGGAATTTTTCAACACAATTACATATTACCCAATTCATTTATATTCATAGTCAAAATACGTGAAAACGACAACTATTAATGGGAGGAACTAATGGACTAAAATGATCAAAAAAAAGGAAATAAGTGGGATTTTTATATTAATTTCACACACACAATACCAATCACAACAGAAGACAGCCAAAGAACAAAGACAAAATCAAAAATCTATAAAAATGTCAATATTAAAAAAAAGTATAAAAATAAGAACATAAAAAGTATCAAAAAGGTTTTTGAAAGAGTCTGCAACAATACGGTTTGTGGTTCAAAATCTTAAAGTTATGTAAGTAGTTAGTTATTATGTCCTCAAATGAGCCCTGCAGGGCATCACAAACACAATATTACTTTCTATCTTACTACAAGCCTGTGTGGTGCAGCAGTTAAGACCAGTGGTCCCAGACCCAGAGGTCCCGGGTTCGATTCTCAGCAATTACATGTTTAAAACAGTAGGTCTGGATGAGGACTCAATCAAACCAATTTGGCTTTGTAAATGTATGGATTTATTATAATGATCGAAAGCTGTAGAACGTTATGACATTTTAACATATCCAGTGTTGCCAGTAGTTGAGGATTCCGGATGAAGTGCGCTTCCACCTTCGGCCTTACCATCACTTAACATTAGGTGCAATGAAGGTCAAATTCTTATCCTTAATTAAAAAATATATAAGTATATTTAAATTTTACAGCTTGAGTTTCAGTGTTTTAATAGAATTAGTGGTCGCCCAGTGGTCGAAATTCGACCGCAATTTTACTAAGGCTGCACGGATTGTATCGTAAGCAATGAAAAAATTAAAAAGGTAGAATGTGAGTTTGGATTTTCGGTGACAGATGTCGCCCGCATTAAAGACAAACAATACGTGTGTGTCAAATACATATGCGTGTGTGTCAAATACATAGTGTGTGTGTAATGTTGTTTTTGTTGATTTAATGTATTTTTTATGGCAAGTCAAAGTCAAAATCAATGTATTTTATTTGCAAAGAACGAGAGTGTTTTATATGCATAATTTAAAAAATATTAACATTCGGATAACCTTCTCTATATAAACTATAAGTGTGCGAAATTTCAACTACTCCGTCCGCGCAATTTTCGTAACAACGGGTACAAAGTTTTTGCTTCACGTATTAATATATGGATTATAATATCTTCTTATCTACAGGTTTATTTGAAAAAAACATCAACAACCTCGCACGACTATATAGCTAACATCATAGACGGCAACATTTGTTCTTCGAGTTTTATCATAACTCAATACATTAATTAAAAATTATTTTCCATTATTTTATGTACTGTAACATTTGTAAGTCTATGTTTCATTCACATACGAAAAGGCGACGCTCCACGCCCGATCCTCTAAATGTCACTACACATTTACAGAATACACTAAACATGCACACTAGCTTAGGTCCAAGACACCGTACTCGTAGAACAAGGGTACGAAGAACCGGTTCACACGCGCTCTATACCAGGTACAGACATGTACCTGGGCGCTTCTCTCCTCCACGGCCCGGTCTACCCGAGCCGAGGTCCGAGCCTTTAGGTGCGCCCTCGGGTGGTTCCGCTCCCCGATCCGATCCGAACCCTTCGGAGAATCTAGTAGGGCACGGGGACGCGCACTAATGCGCGATGCCGTTCCCTCTAGGAAACCTCCAAAGGTGATTCGTTTTACACGGCTTGAGGAACCCTTTAAGTTTCTCACCGCCCCCAAACAAGCCCGGTGAAGCTGAAAATGCCTTCTGAGACAATCAGCAAAGCGCGACGCTCGCGATGATCGCATCGCGAGCGTCGCGAGCGCATCGGCGCAGAGATAAGAACATTCAGACGTAATAAAATTAAATTGACGTTTAGTATTGTAAGAAAGTAAAATGTGTCAAATTATCAAAGCCGTAGAACAAATGTTGTTGTTTACGATGTCAGCTACATAGTCTTGCGAGGTTGTTGATGTTTTACAAATAACCCTGATACAAAAACAGGCTATGATATTATCTAATATTCAATAATCAAAGATTATAAAGAGGCGGCTCTCTCGACCTAATCGCGACGCGCGTCGATTGATCGATTACGAATCCAGTATCGATTAGATTCACCCCGTCACGCGCCGTAGGTATAATTAGCGCGCCATCTTACGTACGACTGTCGTACATATGGCTCGCGAGGACTTTATATTATGAGTACCTAAATATGTCGTTATGAGCCATTTCAAATTTCGGTATCATCATCATTTAACTAATAAAAATTAAAAAGCTCTAAATAGATAAATTCTAAATAATTTATTCAGTTTAGGCTACATGTAGGTCTTATGAATGTCGCTATGCAATCGTGTCGGTTCATAAGTCTACACAAGGCGGAAGACCTTGTACTGAGAAGAACCGGCAAGAAACTCAGCAAGGCCGTTTCTTTTCTTCCTATCTTTTACAGCGTCAAATTATTGGAAATTGCCCGATAGATAAATCGTAGGAAGGACAATTTTCATCTATACTTATATATTATAAAGTGGAAACCTTTGTATTTTTGTATGTATGTATGTTTGCAACGAATAAACTCAAAAACTACTGGACCGATTTAAAAAAATCTTTCCCTATTAGAATGCTACATTAGAGGTGAGTAACATATAGAAAAAAAAAATGTCAGCCCCTCTAGTTACAAATAAACACACAAAATGTAAATGTTAAAAAATTAAATATTAAGTAAGGTACCTATCTATGTTTGCAACATCAGGTTTGCAAACTTAATTTCGTAATGTTATAGTCATTTTTAAAAGATCTTAGTAGCTTTTTCATATTATATATTTTAATTAAATCAAATTATTAAAATAATTTAAATCAAATTATTAAAATGATTGAAATAAAATTATACATAATTAATTGTAAACGCAAAACTACTAATTACACTAAAATACGAGTAGTAGGTAGGTAATCATAATCTTTAGATATCATATCGGAAAGAGATTTACTAAAATGATATTTATTTTATTTATTTATTTATTTATTTAAATCTGAATTGCCCATTACACTTACAGTTACACCAAAGCGTGCAGTAGGCCAATTACATTTTGCTTAGACAGATAACTACTTAATTTCTAAAAAACGTATAACACTATTTATAAATAAATTAATAGATACACAAAAAATATCAACATCTGGTTGTTGAGCGATCAGAGCGTTGAATAGACCCAAAGCTTGGGCAGTGGGTGCATATTTTGCCATTTTTGATATAACACCTTGAAAGCGACTGCCTTACGTGGGGTTAAAACCCATGACCTTCCACTATCAAGGTTAATACAAGTTAATCTAGTTTGTTAAATTTTTAGACGTTATAGGTTCCTCCAGAGCTTAGAGCATTTTGGTTTAATGCTCTAAGCTCCAGAGCAAATCAATTGCGAGGTTAGACGAGTCACCTCGGTTCGTGAATATTCAAAAACGGCTGATCCTTACATGCGCTGTCATAAGGTCGAAAATACGCTGCACCCGCGACGTTTGAGACCGCTTAGAAATAAACAGAATCACAGAATACAGAATCTTAAAATTATTTTTAAAAAAAATATTGGTTTTAGTTATCAAAATTTGCAGTTACTAAATTACGAATATTGATGTTATCCATGTATTTGAGTGGTTTCCAAGCGTATACATTAAGTAATTCCGTCGTAATTTCAACAATAGTGATTTTTTAGAGGTGTTTTCGAAAATAATTATAATTATGATCAAAATTATACAATCGTGTATTTGAGCTAGCAAATTCAAGATAAAGATATGAATTTATTATTTAAGTATATCAACATTTCAGATTAATTAATCATATAGTTATAGTTATATTTATTAGTCTTAAACTATTCGACGAAAGTTGATGCGTTTTTTCAGTGTGTCACTTAAGCAACTTTCGCAAAGGCCGGTCATCGGATGGGTAACCAAAAATGTTCAATCTCGTGTTCCTCCGTGCTTCGGCAGGCACATAAAGCCGTTGTCCCGGCTGCATTAGCAGTCGTTAACAACCACCAATCCGCACTGGGCCCGCGTGGTGGTTTATGGCCCGTTCTCCCTATTCATCCATAGGGAAGGCTCGTGCTCCAGCAGTGGGACATAAAATGAGCTGTTGAGGTACCTTCCTCAGGCTGCAGTAATCAAATATCCTCAGAGGGTTTCTAGAGAGATAGCATCACGCAAGTGTGTCCCCGTGCCCTACTAGATTCTCCAAAAGGTTCGGATCGGATTGGATGCGGAACAGCCCGAGGGCGCCTCTAAAAGCTAGGACCTCGGCTCGGGTTCACCGGGCGGTGAGGGGTTAGAAATACCTTCTCACATGAACTACCCCACGACTTCTTGACGGGAAAGTGAACTATTTTGTTTTATTTTCTAAAATTTGTGTTATGTCGAATATTAATGTGAAATAATGGTGGATTATTAACCGTTAAGTGTTCGTGAGTGTGCATGAGTGTTGGCAAATAAAACAAAACAGTGCAACGTCACTTTTCAAATTCTCTCAAGAAGTCCGCCCGAGGACTTAGTAAAGCCCCACATCTTTACTTAGATACTCGAGGGGTTTTGGGGGGTATATCATTTCGCACTTCTAATTTGTATTATCATTCATCATCATCATACAGGAAGGAAATATTGTTTATTTATGTATTACTTACTTGCAAGAAAAATTACTTTGACACTGGCTAAATGTGCTAATCGCACAAAGCCATCAACTAAAGAAAAAAAGCTACCCCACTCCCACTACACTGCAACACATTGTATTAACGATGCCAAAACTAACATCATACAGTTAACAGAGTTTTTTTCTTTTTAAGGAAATAGCAAAAAGGTTAGTCGACATCACAGGAGACCGAAGAGCTGGCAGCTACCTCGGACAAAGAATTAGTGTAACTATTCAAAGGGGGAACGCTGCCAGTATCTTCGGAATCTTGCCTAAAGGGACTCATTTTAATAATTTATTTTAGTTATTTTATTATATGTTTTAAGGTTTTTAGTTTTAAGTTCATTGTTCTTTTAAATAATTCTAAATAAACTTATGTGTTTGTTTATAATAATATGTCATGTGTAAAATAAACACTTTAAATCCAGTGATCGACACAACTTTCGTCGCCAACAAATAAGTAACAGATTTTCATTGAAATGTTACGGGTAGGAAGAAGATGGTTTGTATTCAATGGTAGCTAAAGACTGAAATCAGTAGCTGAATGAACGCTGAAATCATTTTTAATTTCAATATCAATTTTCCATTTTCAATTTCAATTTCAATTTTATTCCGAACGATCTTAGATAAGCTAGTAAGTAAAATAATCATCATCATCATCATCAGCTCATTTTATGTCCTCACTGCTGGGGCACGAGCCTTCCCTATGGATGGATAGGGAGAACGGGCCATTAACCACCACGCGGGCCCAGTGCGGTGCGGTGGTTGTTAACGACTGCATTAAACATGCAGCCGGGACCAACGGCTTTACGTGCCTTCCGAAGCACAGAGGAGCTCGAGATGATAAAGTTTTGGTCACCCATCCGATGACCGGCCTTTGCGAAAGTTGCTTAACCTCAGCACTCGCAGACCGGGCGCGTTAACCACTGCGCCATCGAGCTCCTCGAGTAAGATAATAGTTTCGTTTTAATAAGTTTATGTTTACAGTTTATAATCGTGTTAGTATAGCTAAGTTAATCGTTTCGTTTCAATGTTTATGTTTTATACTTGTGTGTTTGTTATTATTAAAGATATTTTATCATTGCTTGCTATCATTTATTATTAAAATAAAACAAAAAACCCAACTGCTAAAACAACTATATAAAAAACAATTATATACTCGTAAAAACCGGACTAACATAAAAAATAACTGCGAACAGAAAAAAACTGAAAAGAAAAAAACAAGCTCTACGATACCAGAGTATTTAAAAATGAGTATTTATAAATACATTGAATATTGATAAGTAGTTGTCGCAGGTAGTTGTTGTTGATTGTCCCCGTCTGCGACAACTATCAATATTCAACCCTCCTTCTGACGCAGTCGGGTAAAAACGTGGCTTAAATGCTTTCCAAAGCACGGAGGAGCTCTACCCACTTTAATATGATCACCCATCCAATGACACACCATTGCAAAAGTTACTCTCGCACGAGCAAAGGCGGCCGGCACACACAAATCCTTTCTACACAACTCGTTACTATCACACGAGTCACTACATGATTCATTATCGGCCACACCTAATTCGGGTAAGTATATATGGAAAATAATATTGATAAAAGCTATTATATAAAGTAAACTTTGACTCACATAACTGGGCGTTCACACAGCCAATCACAGCCAGCGCCAGAAAGCACTCCCTGTATCCCATTTTTGCACTGCACTTTCAAACCAACATGGAGATTTGCACAAGGGGAATGCTCAAACACACTTTAGAATAGACTGAAGCGTTCGGCACTGTAGCACTAAATGAAACCTTTAAAAACTGTATCATCGCTGTGTATTATCGTTTACTTATCTTATCAACGTTTCGAAATTCAGCGTAAAGGTGGGTGATATAACCGTCCCTGATAAGCGATAAGCGTACGAATGTCCGGCGTACGGGCGTTTCACAGGGAACCGTGCTAGGACACCGTTTATTCATATTATAGGAATGAATGATTTATTTAAATATTTTATCTGTCGTAATGTACGACTCTGTTTTGTTTTACATTAGTTTCTAAACTTATCGTAAAAAATATTCAATGATAATGTAACTAAGGACCTTACTTCAATGGTATGATATTTTTTGAGCTCGATGGCGCAGTGGTTAACGCGCCCGATCTGCGATTGCTAATGTTAAGCAACTTTCGCATAGGCCGGTCATCGGATGGGTGACCAAAAATTTACCATCTCGAGCTCCTCTGTGCTTCGAAAGGCTCGTAAAGTCGTTGGTTTCGGCTGCATTAGCAGTCGTTAACAACCACCGCGCCGCACTGGGCCCGCGTGGTGGTTTATGGCCCGTTCTCCCTTTCCATTCATCGGGAATGCTCTTGCCCCAGCAGTGGGGATGTTAAATGAGCTGATAATGATGATGATGATGATGATATTTTTAATGACCTATCCTGGTACCCACCGCGCCTAACGTAGCTTTACTTTGCGATTGAGACTTTTAAATCGTGCTATTTTTCAAGTTCAATTCTAAGGTTATGTTGTCTTTCAGAGAAATTCTGCTATCTGAAAGATAAGGCACGTTTTTCTAGATAGAAAAAAAAGGTAAAACAATAAGATGTTTTCAGGACGCCTAGTAAGAGTTTCGTTCGTAATTCAATCACGTTTACGAAAACGATACAAAATTAAATACTCGGTAAAATTTTAACTCTTCTCGTATGTCGCCAGGAGGCGCTGCTTCAATGCCATACTAATTTTCGTTTTCGTTTAAGTAATCGAATGAATACGGACACTAAACAAAACTCACTCAAGGCACCCTGATATTATAAGGTACTGGGATCAATTATGAAGGTCGGGCTAAGGCCCTCGCAGACCGGGCGCGTTATCCACTGCGACATCGAGCTCCTCATATATTATTTAAATATGTATAGGTAATGTATATATACATATAATAGTATATACTATGTATGTATAATATCAACTACTAAGAGTAATGCCAATGCCATTGCATGTTTAACATAGCTTAATAGATACCAGACAGTCATCTGTTTGCTCCATTTATTTCTGGTGCAGCGAAGCATGTGACCGGTCTACCTCCACTTCGATCGATCGCTTCAAATTAGGATATCTGCCCCCCTATGACAAGTGGCATAACGCTAATAGAATATAGAAATGAAATAGAATGATTATTGTAAGTCAACGATACGTATAAATGACGTTTATGTCAATCCCTTACAATAATCATCTACTTATAAGTATATTAATACGTGAAGCAAAAACTTTGTACCCTTTTTACGAAAATTGCGCGGACGGAGGAGTATGAAATTTCGCACACTTATAGTTTATATAGATAAGGATTGCAGAATGTTATTTTTTTTTTAATTTCATAATTTATTAATATTTTTATTCATATAAAAAATGCATTAAATCAATAAAACAAGCATTACACACACTACCATGTATTTGACACACACGCTTAAATACTCTTTTCAAAAATTTCAAAATGGAAGAGGAGCGGCTGAAATCTGCCAATGCCAATCGAAACTCGCATTCTATCTTTTTTAATTTTTTATTGCTTAGGGAATACAATCCGTGCAGCCTTAATAAAATTACGGTCGAATTTCGACCACTGGGCGACCCGACCACTAGTTTTATTTAATTTCTATTCTATAAGCGTTATGCCACTTGTCTAGGGGGGCTGTCATCAGAGTCATTTGTAATCGGTGATCGTCTTTTGTCTTAAGCCTTAGTTCTGAATCAAAACATAGTCAAAGTCATATTAATTTATTAACATCACCGGATATCCGATACAAAAACAAAGAAAGAACCAGTGAGTCAACGTTATTCCTTTTAAAGGTACAAATTCTGTTCGCTCTCAATAAAATTGATGAATAAATTTCTGTGAATACAAAAATTATCATTTTGCAATATATTTGTAATTGATGACACCTCCTCCCTAAATAAGTTTTAATTTGGCCTTTATGTTTATCAGTTTAAAGCTGAAATTGCTTTAAAATACTATGTCGCTATCAAGATATCAGTTACTAAGCATTGATAAGAGCATATCAACATTGTAAGCAAATATGAAGGATATACGCACCCTTCACAGAAATATTATATTTATCATCGATAAGGAAAAATACTGTAGTCTTTTAAGGCAAATCATAAGTAGCATAAGCATCGCTAAACAGACTCTATCTCCTACGTAATAAGAGCGGCCTTGAAGTCAGGCTGTTACTCTCGTTAAGCGGTCGACTGTACAAGCGGTTTTGTGTACAATAAATCGATTAAAGTAATATATTTCACTGTGTTGCGTTAATAACTTTAAAATGTTGTACGGTTTTGACATTAATCTGGATTCCTTATTACTTATTAGTTAGACAGAGACAGGGTTTGATAACGTTACCAAATTCAAACTAAGGTACTGGCGTCAATTACCGCCTATACTCTGACAATCCTATTAAAACTACTCAAAAATTCACCCTTATTGCCTATACGCTAAAGTCTATCGCCGCAAGGTCAATGCCGGTCGCCGCGAGCACCCCTCCCGCTCCAAACGCCAGCTGTCTCGCGTTGTTCGTTATGTGGTCTTTAACGCAGTGTTCTATTAAAATCGTGAAGTTTGGTTTTGGGTAAGTAACATAGATATTTGCAGATATTTTTTTTTACTAAAGTCTTAATTAACTACCTAAATACGATGTTTTTACAAAAACACAAATGTTGAAATAAAATTCACGAGCAGGATTGTTCGCAACATGCGTTAAAAATTATTTGAACATTTTACGATGTTTTTTTTTGCAAATATGTGATTTGCAAAAAAAATCATATTGTATTTTTTGACGCCGTATTTTAGTTTTGTATTAGTTTTAGTTACTTTAGGTTATTATAATCTCTGTGATACGATAATTATTTACATTTATGTAATGTTAATTAGTCGTTCGTAGCTAATAACGCCTATGCGTTACTGACCGCGCTGTTACCCACACCTTAAGCGTTATTAACCTTATGCCCATTTTCACGTATTGTTTTCTTTACAGATTCAACGGCCATCGAAGTACAATAACGCCTACTGTACTTAATTTAATTTTCGGTATTTTGATTTGTAATTAAGGTGAAATATTAACATGTTCATATTTCTTTCATGTGCCATTAATGAAAATTGCATTGAATTAATACTAAGGTTAAATATTAAGAATTCTCTTTGACTGACTCTTTAAGTACCAAAAAATACTCATTTTAAAAATATAGAAATAATTGTTAAGATGTATTCGAAAGACTGATTCTGTTCCTATATGAGAAAATTTAAGAAAGATCTTAATTACATAGTAATTGTAAGAAAATACTTACAGGCGGAATTAAGCCGCTATAGTATTATATTGCCAACAGCACTGTTTTTGAACTTATGTCCTTATTTTGTAAAATTTAAGATGTTGTTATAAATTTTTACTTTTATTTTTAAGTGTTAATTGCTACACTTAAGCTGAATTAAATATTTATATAAAATACAGTGAAAAAATTAAACGCCCACCCGACTCAGCCAGGAATCGAACCTGGGTCTTCCGCAATCCGGGCGGCTGCACTGACCGTTATGCTACCGGGAAGGCTGACGTAAGAGCTGAATTTTGCGACTGCTTTTTGATTTTGAAATGCTTTAGAGCGACATTAGTGCCATCTATCCATAGGTTGCAATCGATGGACATGCAGATTCATCTTTGCAGATGAATACCACAAATTGATAACACAACGCTATAGTAAATTTTTACTTTTATTTTTAATTGTTAATTTCTACACTTAAGCTGAATTAAATATGTATATATTATTCCTGGCTGGGTCGGGTGGGCGTTTAATTTTTTCACTGTATTTTATATAAATGTTGTTATAATTTCCAATATTTATCATTTCAGAATAAAAAATGCTTTCACGAATGCTGTATTTTTCTATTATTTTATTTTATTTTCCAGATATTATTCGGTTCAAAGTTAGGTAGGCGTTATTTGACATCAGTTATAAGTATATCTTGTTTTCTAAAGTTTACGCCAACACTGAAATGAAACAACTTTTACGGATCTACTCGCGTTTATTTTACAACACTACGTCAAGCATAGACGCGAAAATAAGTCTGCAGTATGCGAACATTCCCTAGAGGGGCCCAACCATTACATCAGATTCGATAAACCACAAATACTCGCTAGAGAACAACTATTCATCCCTAGGATGATACGCAAGGCTATTGAAATTAAAAAACATCCTAATTTCAATAGAGAAGATGGTTGGAATCTACCACCAGCCTGGGATCATATCATACAAAATATTAAAACCCAGCCCCAACACCATACTGCCAGACCAAAAGATACTGGAAGCTCTTTCTGCGTAAAATGGAACGCACCTGATTAAATTTAAATGAGGGTATACAATCTACTAACTAATTATGAGACGACCAACACCTCAGTCTCCCTGTGACCACGGACCCTGCAAAGGGTTCGAAACGTCAGGATAAACATTAAAACGTAATGTTGTAAAATAAACGCAGGTAGATCTGTTGGATCTGATGGAACAATTGGGTTCCATTTCGATATAAGTACATATATCGTTATTTATAAAGTTAAATTTTTACGGTACTACGGTAATGAGGAGCTCGATGGCGCAGTGGTTAACGCGCCCGGTCTGCGAGTGCTGAGGTTAAGCAACTTTCGCAAAGGCCGGTCATCGGATGGGTGACCAAAAATTTATCATCTCGAGCTCCTCTGTGCTTCGGAAGGCACGTAAAGCCGTTGGTCAGGTTGCATTAGCAGTCGTTAACAACCACCGCACCGCACTGGGCCCGCGTGGTGGTTTATGGCCCTTTCTCCCTATCCATCCATAGGGAAGGCTCGTGCCCCAGCAGTGGGGTCATAAAATGAGCTGATGATGATGATGATGAATGCGGATAACGTTATCTAGTAAAGTATCGTTACTTTTTTCGTTACAATGCTCTCTTGCCAAGACACGTAGAGCGGTTACTTAATTTGCCGGTAAAATGCCACGCAGCCTGCTTAGTGTGAGATTTGTTTATAATCCGTATTAATTCGATTACTTACGTTTACGAAAGCGAAAATTTGTATGGCAAAATTTTAACTCTTCTCGTATGTCGCCAGGAGGCGCTGCTTCAATGCCATACTAATTTTCGTTTTCGTAAACGTAATCGAATGAATACGCATAGTAAACAAAAGACACACTAGGCACTCGGGTAACGATACCAAGTTATATATAACGTAACGTTATTGATTTTAACCCTATACTTGGCAGAGTTCTTTTTTGTGGAATTATATACACACATCAAAAATGTCTAGGGGCCAAGTACATTTTGACGTGACAACGTCTTATAATTCGATAGAGCCGGCTGCACGCACGAAAAAGTTCGGCTTTACCTCCTCGCTCTGAGGCGTTCCATGTAAGGCTTGAAGTGCAAGCGAGAGCGCGGAACGAGCGACAAAGAAGCACAATCGGCTGAGTAGAAATTTAGCCGTGCTGCTGTGCAAGCCCGTGTCCGGCATCGCCACCGCGGTACTTACCCCCAACACCCCCGACACCCCCAACACCTCCCGACACCACCAACTCCTCCCGCCTACCTGTTCGACGGGCTGCTGCTGCTGTGCAAGCCCGTGGCTGGCATCGCCACCGCGGTACGTACCCCCAACACCCCCCGACACCCCCAACACCTCCCGACACCCCCAACTCCTCCCGCCTACCTGTTCGACGGGCTGCTGCAGGCTGCTGTGCAAGCCCGTGGCCGGCATCGCCACCGCGGTACGTACCCCCAACACCCCCCGACACCCCCAACACCTCCCGACACCCCCAACTCCTCCCGCCTACCTGTTCGACGGGCTGCTGCTGCTGTGCAAGCCCGTGGCTGGCATCGCCACCGCGGTACGTACCCCCAACACCCCCCGACACCCCCAACACCTCCCGACACCCCCAACTCCTCCCGCCTACCTGTTCGACGGGCTGCTGCAGGCTGCTGTGCAAGCCCGTGGCCGGCATCGCCACCGCGGTACGTACCCCCAACACCCCCCGACACCCCCAACACCTCCCGACACCCCCAACTCCTCCCGCCTACCTGTTCGACGGGCTGCTGCAGGCTGCTGTGCAGGGATGCAAGTCAGATGACCTCCTCGTGGTGCATCCTGGGCAACGAGTGGTCCCAACATTTTCCGTTCGGAGAAAGTTGGGCCCAATCGGCTAACATCTGGCTAGGCGGGAGCCCCCTCTGGGCCCTGCAACTCCTGTGCGTGCCCACTTTGGGTCGCACACTCGCCGCTCCATCTGAGCGGCTTTGAGGGGAGTTTTTGGTAGTGTCCCTTCTGGACCTGCAGTTGTGTGTTGTGTTTTGTTGTTTTTTGTAGGTTTTTGGGGATAACAACCCATAAAATTGTAGACATGAAAGCGTCTTCTTCAAAACGTCTACCCCAGGAGGGTACCCGCCGTAAGGCGGGAGAACCCCTCCCCGGAGCTGGTTCACTGGCTCCGGGCCGCCCCACCGTATCTGGGGGGGGCAAAGAAACGTTTGAGGCGGAGGAGAGTGAAGAGATTCGACGGAGGGACGACGAGATACGACGGCTGCGAGAAGAGGTTGCGGAGTATGGAAGGATAGCGACCAGCAACTACGACTACTTCGAAGAAGAAGAGAAGGCCAGACAGGAGGCAGAGGAGACTGTGGCTGAGCTCAAGCAACGGCTGAAGGAGCGCAATGAGCAGCTGAGGAAGAGTAGGAAGGAGACCTCGGATGCCAAGAGAGAGGCCCGAGAGGCCGGTGAGGCCAAGGAGATTGCGGAAGAGGCGAGGCGCCTTTCGGAGGAAAGGACTGCCTCTCCTTCCGTGCTACAGAGGGTCGGCGACCTGGAGAGTGAGCTCAGGTGCCTGAATGACCGGAACGCGCATCTCATGGATCAGGTGGAGCTATGCCTGGAAAGGGCCATAAAGGCAGAGAAGCAGGTGGAGCAGTTGACCGAGGCCAACGAGATCATGAAGGAGAGGATCGCGGAGCTGGAGAGCCAGCCAAGGGTCCACGAGAAGAGGGAGGAGGCTGTGGAGGAGGCTAGGTGTTTTGCGGAAGCGAAGCTTACCTCTCCTCCGGCGCCGGATCCCGTTGATGTGCTGGCTGCACTGGCGACACTGCAGCAGTCAATTGAAGGAGTGCACAAGCGGATGGACGGGCTGGAAGGTAGACTCCTGACGCCCGAAAGAAGGTCGTATGGATCGGTGGCCGCAGGGACTAAGGTCCAGAGTGCTGAGGCTGAGGGTCCTCCCTCGGCTGAGGTGCGTGCTGCGCGGGTCGGCAGACGGAGAAGGCGAGGGGTAGGTGGCCCCAGCCAGATGGACATTGGAGCACCGACAGTGCCGAACGTAGGACCGACGCCACCGGGTGTGCCAAAGAGGAGGGTGACCCTGAGGCAGCCTACGTCGGCGGCGGTCGTCCTTCAGCTTAGGCCGGAGGCGGCTGCCAGAGGAGTTACGTATGCGGGGACCCTCGAGAAGGTTACGAAGGCTATTCGCCTGGAGGAGCTTGGCATCCACAACGGTGTCAAGGTTAGGACGGCCCAGTCGGGAGCCATGCTGATCGAGGTGCCGGGTGCCGACAGTGGTGAGGCTGCCGACAGGCTGGCATCAAGGATTGCGGATGTAGCATCTGACGTGGTGACGGTTGTCCGCCCAAGATATATATAGGCGGATATCCGCATAAGTGGGTTCGGAAACTTCGTTTCGACGGAAAAGGTGGCCGATGCTGTGTCGGCAGAGGGGGACTGCCCAAGGGAGGGGATCAGGGTGAGGACCATCCGTTCGAGCCTTAATGGTTCGGCATCGGTGATGGTCCAGTGCCCTGTGAGGGTGGCGGGGAAGCTCGCCAGCTTGGGGAGACTCAAGATAGAGTGGAGTTGGGCCAAAGTGGAGGCTGTCGGACCCAGACCCATGCGCTGCTTCAAGTGCATGGGAATGGGTCATACGAGGCCGATGTGCCGGTCGGAGAAGGATAGAGCGGGGTGCTGCTTCCGCTGTGGCATGGACGGCCACAGGGCGGAAGCATGCACCAAGCCGCCCCGTTGTTTGGTGTGTGCCGAGGCGGCGCTACCCCATGGACATGTCATGGGTAGTAGGGAGTGCTGTCCTCCGGTAGTGGGGATGAGGGACCCGGAGTTGCGGAGGTGATTGTGTTTTTTGTGGTGAGTGTATGTTGGGAATGTGTTTGAGTAGGAACCGAGCTGGAGTCAGACTAGTATGGGGGTCTGGGTCCGGGCCGGTTCCTGGTCAGTTTTTGCTGTGTTTGTATGTGTGTGTTGTGGGGAGATCGCCTGCCTACGCAGGCGCTATATGTGGTAGGGCTTCGGCATAGGTATAAGTGTATTATACCTCCCCGAAGGCCTAGGGTCTTGTGCTGTCCATGTGCTGTCCATGTGTTTGTATTGTTAGATTTTGCTGCGTGTCCCCAAGGGCGCTGCGGCCTCCTTTCGATTTAGCTTCGGTTTAATGCTGTGTGTCACCAGCACGTGCCCGTGCCCCGGCGCGTGGCCGTCAAAGCACACGTCTCTCGTGCAGACGGGAGTAAGTGTGTGGAGATGGCTGCAGGTCGGTGCACGGGCGCAGGGTGGCGGTCGCGGTCTTAATCTTTGACAGATACCGTGCCGTCGCCTTACCTTTGCACTCGGATTGTGGACCTCCAGAGGTTTAGTGGGTATTCCCCTCCGTCTCGCCCTCCCAGCCGGGACTTATTCCTGGCAGCTGACTCGGGGCTTCTCCCCTTGTCAGTGGGTGTGGAAAGGCGGACGGGCGACCCCCACATACCCCCTTGCCCCTTCAGGGTGAGGGAAGTCTAAAGTGATTCCTCTGGGTCAAAAAAAAAAAAAAAAAAAAAAGGCTGCTGTGCAAGCCCGTGGCCGGCATCGCCACCGCAGTACGTACCCCCAACACCCCCCGACACCCCCAACACCTCCCGACACCCCCAACTCCTCCCGCCTACCTGTTCGACGGGCTGCTGCAGGCTGCTGTGCAAGCCCGTGGCCGGCATCGCCACCGCGGTACGTACCCCCAACACCCCCCGACACCCCCAACACCTCCCGACACCTTCTTAAGACGTTGTCACGTTCAACTATCGTCAGTAAACCGACTTTACAGACAACCAATTTTTTTTAGCAATAAAATGTTTTTCTAATAATATTACCTAATCTGGTTTCCCAGACTGACTTCTTGCTCTATCTAGTCTATACTAATATTATAAAGAGGAAACCTTTGTATTTTTGTATGTATGTATGTTTGCAACGAATAAACTCAAAAACTACTGGACCGATTTAGAAAATTCTTTCACTATTAGAATACTTAGCGCTGAGTAACATAGGCTATAAAAAAAAAAAGAAATGTGGTACGAAGTTCGCCGGGTCAGCTAGTTTTTTATGTTTTAATAAACAATTCATCTTTATTCTGTTGAAAAAATTAAGAAAAAATGCAATTTTAACAAATTGGGGAAAATTAGCTTACGTTCTCATCACCTAATTGGCAAAAAAAGCAAGGACAAGTATATTTTTTTTTAATTGTAGATTTTTTTTTTATTAATAATCTGTATTTCTACCATTCACACGAATCACACAAGCACAGCGATTTGGCATGCTTAAAATCAGTTCATCCAAATCACTTTGATGAATAGCCGCCCACGTTCTTTCTAACAAGTCAAAAAGTTGTTGTGGGGTGTGCACGGCATCCATACTCAGCAGAGCTCTTCTTTGGAGCATGCTCAATTGGGTTGAGGTCTGGTGATTGTGCAGGCCACGGAGAACGTTGATATGGGAATCGGACGTCCATTGTTATGCATTTGTCGAAACAAATCACCCAATCGTCCTCGCAAGGGGATGATCACATCAACAATCCTCTCTGCGTAGATTTGAGCATTGTGGTGGCCCCTGATCCAAATGGGATCGGTTCTTCCACTGATCCAAATACCGGCCCAAACCATTATTGTTACAATCATGGTTGAACTTCCTGACAAAATCTCAAGCGTCCTTGACGTTCAGAGGTCCTCCAAACTCGAGTGCGTCTTGTATTCGTTGCAATCATACATACCTACATACATACAAAAATACAAAGGTTTCCTCTTTATAATATTAATGTAGATAAGTAATTAGTATAGACTTACATAAAGCGCGATTCAGAATACAGTCAGCGCCATCTCTGATTACAAAGAAGAACTAACACTGCAACAAAACAATGCGCAATGCATAGAAATAGAATAGAATAGAAATAATAAAAAACATTTGTTTACAACATACATAAATACAAAAAGAAAAAAGACGAGGCAGACAGTATACACACACGAGAAAAAAATAAGATTAAACAAAAAGAGTACCTACTATAACGTGCTACATTTAAACTCTTTTGCATAATTATTTTTTTATTACTGTACAGCATTAAAGCAGCGCAGAATATATGTTTCGCAAATGAGAAAACAGAATACTCCCACCGCCGAGGGTATGGTAAGGATGATGGAGAAGTAAAAGGGAAATCGACCTAGCGAATAAATATGAAAAAAGAAAACCATTCTTCAAAATCCCAATCCAATTCCAAAAAAACTCCAAGCGAAAAAATTCTACGACTCCATCTCTCATCTCTTAATTTATTTTCTTCACCGCTAAACGTCAGTGGAAAAAAAAAATAAGAACTATTTATGCGGAAATAAAAAGAGGTCGTATGTGGCGAACGCTACTCTACCTAATAAAAAAAACTAAGAGTGTGAAGTTAAGAGTATTAAATTCTTAAGTGTGCTAAGAACTTTACATACATTTTTATTGATTTTTTATTATTATGATTATGGAGTAATAAATGTACAAAAACCATTTAATTTTCGCAGTGTATCAATGGCGTGACGTTATTAGCATCGGCTTACGTGACAATCACTTAATGCCATCACGGAAACGGTTATTAAACTACAGTGTTGTGCATTAAGTTTTTAATTTGTATTTTTTTTGTTGTAGGTATTATTTAAAAAAGATAAACAATTTTTTTTTTAATTCGACCAACACAAAACCGGTTGTTGTGGAGATTCTTGGGATTCTTCTTGGCGGGAAAGTGGACAATTCACCCATCCGATAACCGGCCTTTGCATAAGTTGCTTAACATCAGAAATCGTAAACCAAATGCGTATTCCACTGCTTTGCGCCATCGAGCTCCTTACTTAACCAATCTATGAAACATGTATATTCAAAGTAATTGTTTAAATAATTTTAACGCAAATTTTGTTGCGCACCAAATTACAAAAACACAAATGTTGAAAAAAATTCCACGAGCAGGATTTGAACCTGCACCCTTCTGACATACCAGGTACGATAGCTCAATTGGAGGAGCACCTGACCCGGTATGTCAGAAGGGTGCAGGTTCAAATCCTGCTCGTGGAAATTTTTTCAACATTTGTGTTTTTTTTTTTTTCAAAGTAATTGTTAGAACGTCTATTGCATCACATCAACTGTATGCCCCTTAACAAATCAGTAATAGATCTCTGGTTCCATAGCCAACATAGAAAGTCAATTAGTAATATTATATTAATTGTTAGTTGACATTAGATCATGTACCCCGTCGAACAATACAAGCAAAATATTGAACCATCTGTGTCGGCTAAATATGGCACTGCCATATTTGGATCTTTGCTCAGGTATTTTTATATAAAAAAATCTGTTTTTAATACATACCATATATCCATACATCATATAATTCGATCAATAATGTATTAGATAAAGGATCCGGAACCAAAATACATCTCGAAAGTGGTCCTCATACCTTATATTTAAATTTCGAATAGCAAAATCTGAATAACAATTGGATAGCACCAACAACTTCTAAATATTAAAAATAAAGATTAAATAATTATACTCTTTATTTATTTTTAATCTTAGATCTAGGTTTTATAAAAATTATATTAAATAATTATTATTTAATTATTTTATTATTTAATTATATTTTTAAGGAAATAGCTAAAAGGTTAGTCGACATCACAGGAGACCGAAGAGCTGGCAGCTACCTCGGACAAAGAATTAGTCTAGCTATTCAAAGGGGGAACGCTGCCAGTATCTTCGGAACCTTGCCTAAAGGGACTCCTTTTAATAATTTATTTTAGTTATTGTATTATATTTTTTAAGGTTTTTAGTTTTAGGTTCATTAATTATTACTTTTAAACTTATGTTGTATATAAATAATAATATGTCAAAAGTAAAATATAACAAAATATCACACAAAAATACAACTTTTATAAAAACCTAAACCTAGAACACCGCCAGCAGCAGAGCAGGACTCAAGCTACCGGCGATTAAGGCTGCAGAGAAAGAAACCTCCTGACAATGCGTGCCGTGTCCAGGAGTGTTGCCCTCTGTATCTGACCCTTGATCCAGCCATCCAGCGAAAGCCTCTTGAGATGTTGGTCGAGACTCTTCGCTATAAGGCCGTTTGCAGATACGACTATGGGGACAATGATCGTCGAATCCACATCCCACATAGCGGTCACCTATTATTATTATTATTTGATTTGATTTGATTTGATTTGATATCTTAATATTTTTTTTTACAATATTTTATATAAAAACATATTTACAATATAAAATATTATAAAAACTTAACCTAGGTTGCCACCGGCAGTGGGGATAGACCCAAGCTATCGGTGGTTAGGGCTGCAGAGTGAGGAACCTCCTGACAATACGTGCCGTGTCAAGGAGTACTGCCTTTTGTATCTGACCCTTGACCCAACCTTTCAGCGAGAGCCTCTCTAGGTGTTCGAGGCTCTTGGCTAAAAGACCGTTTGCCGAAACGACTATCGGTATATTATTATTATTATTAGCCCTCACTGTCCCACTGCTGGGCAAAGGCCTCCCTCCATTTCTTACACCCATTGCGGTCTTAAGCTAATTGATTCCAATTTTGATTAAATACATCCAGTTCGAAAAAAAATGTAATTGAAATGATAATAATATAAATACGTTTATCTACACTAATGTTGTAACTTATACTTGACTTATAATTACTACTGTTATAGCGCAGACAACAAAACACTCAATTTAAGCAATTTCACATGATGGTATAATATCCACATCGATATCGTAAAATCTCATTATAACATCAATAAAACGCGACCAATTAACCTGGCGAGCCTTATGTCAAAATCCTCATACAAGTTGTATAAAATTTTGATATTAGGCTGGCTTTTGAAACAGTTGGGTTATACGTGAAAACTTCGTCGAAACTACTAAACTTACATACTTACACAAAACTCTTTGGTAAGATCTTGTGCCAATTAAATAAAAAAAGAACAGCGCGCGCTCGCTCCTGATTGGCCCTGCGCGCGCAGCTGCGCTCTCATTGGTTAGATTTTAATGGCGGCAAGTTCACTGTGACAATACACGTACGCGTGAATTTAATGTTTCGCAATGTGTTTTGTTTTTAAAATACAAATTAAAAGTTAAAAATGGACAGCGACGATGATATTTGTACGCCTCCGGATATTCTAGAATTGGCAACAAAAGTAACTCACAATCTTTTGCCAGAAAAATCTAGAAAATTATATGAAAAAGAATATAATAACTTTTTGGCATGGAAGATCGAAAAGAAAACTACATCATTTTCTGAAAATGTCATTCTTGTGTATCTCAAAGACCTCTCCGACAAATTCAAGCCATCTTCTATGTGGGCTAAATATTCTATGCTCAAGTCCACACTGAGTATCTACAACAATATTGATATCTCGAAGTATTCAAAAGTCATAGCGTTCCTGAAACGCAGTTCAGAAGGACACAAGGAAAAAACCCTGCCTTTTTCTTGAGCTATAGATCGGGGAAGTGCGTCGATCAAAGAACTGGTATTAATAAATTTGGTGCTCTAGGAAAAACTATCACAAGTTTTTTGAATCTGCCTAACCCAGCGTTGTACACAGGGCATTGCTTCCGGCGCACCTCGGCGACCCTTCTCATAGATAGCGGTGGTGATTTGACCGCACTGAAACGACACGGGGGGTGGAAGTCTTCTACTGTGGCTGAAAGCTACATTGATGAGTCTTTAATGAATAAAATTCAAGTCTCAAATACGATCTTGAACAGTATAGAAAACAAGACGAATGAAGTAATTATAAATATTCCGACTCCGTCTACGAGCTCTACTGCTTGCCCCGCGACCGCTACAGCTGCTGGATCAATAATTAACATTAACTTGTACCATCCAAAATTTGAACAATTATTATAAATAAACTATTGTCAGCTTTTACTCTTGTTGTTTGACTAATTGCATTAGTGAAGATAAAGTAGTGTATGCAACTGCATATAACACGGGTATTAAAACACTCGTTACTATTATGAAACTCGCTGCGCTCGTTTCATAAACTCACACTCGTGTTTTAATACCCTTCATTATATGACAGTTGCATAAACTACTATTATACAATTGCAAAACAGAAATAAAAATGCCTACCTATACATTTTAAAGATGTCCTCCAACTAACTAACCTTTCTTGTGTTCCTATTGAAATAATATGTAGTGTACATGTTTTTGTTCGCGAAAATCCATTTCCGCAAAATAACGCCGGATTCCATTAACATCCAGTTCGTCCCGACATCTCCTCGGTCTACCGGCGTCTATCTACCGTGTAAATTGAATTAAGGTTGCAAACTTAATGTGACTCCGTGGCCCCAAAGTCAAAAATAATATACTATATCATCATCATCATCATCATCAGCTCATTTTATGTCCCCACTGCTGGGGCACGAGCCTTCCCTATGGATGGATAGGGAGAACGGGCCATAAACCACCACGCGGGCCCAGTGCGGATTGGTGGTTGTTAACGACTGCTATTGCAGCCGGGACCAACGGCTTTACGTGCCTTCCGAAGCACGGAGGAGCTCGAGATGATACATTTTTGGTCACCCATCCAATGACCGGCCTTTGCTCCAATCCAATGACTGCGCCATCGAGCTCCTCGAGTAAGATACTATTTGTACTATATACATATAAATGATTTTGAATTTTGAATTTTGAATTTATACTCCGTGAAAGTATAAATTCAAAATTCAAAATTGTGAGTGTAGTAAGGTATTAGAACAGTTGGGTGATGCATTACTACAGCTTCTGTAAAGGCCAAAGGCAGCCAAGAGCTAAATTTTTCTTGTTTGTGTTTTTCTCTTTCGATATCTGTACAATAAAGTCGTTTCTACCTATTCTATTTACCCCTAACACCCCAAGGAATCTAGTTGGGTATTTGTTTATATCGAAGAGTGGGCAATTAAATCCTTTCCACCTGATTAACCATTGACTTTCCACCTCTACCCATTGAAATTAGAACAAAAAGTACAATGCTACTAACATATTGTTGTTATTTGTACACTACACTTTTCACGAATGTGAAAAATGTTTGACCATTTTGTAGAGTTTTGTAAAGTTTAACACAACTCATTAAAATTAAACACTTTACGAATTTACTCCATGTCAGTTCACATATAGAAAACACGAGTAAATTTCGTAAAAGTGAAAAAATTAAATATAAATATAAATAAATAACACTTTTAATTTTATTATTCAAAACGGTAAAAAGGGTTGGAAAATCATATTTTCGAAATCATTAAATTCCTTACTCCCAAAAAAATGTAGGCTGAGCATCAAAATTACCAATTTTGTGTAATCTCGCCGTAAGTGACCTCGACGTCACATTTAGCATAATCAGAGTAGGGCTCCGAGGTGGGGTAGATAACATCAGTGATGGGTTGCATCCGATCGCCTGATGTGCGAGCATTATGAAACCCTTGGCCCTTATAATTATTACATATAATTTTACGCAAATATTGTTGCGAACAAATTACAATTTCAAAAAAAGACAGTGTGAAAAAATTCCATGGAATTATACCGCTCGTGGAATTTTTGAGCCACGATAGCATAGTTGGTAGTGCACCTGACCAGGGGGTCGACCGCCTAACTCTCTCGCTTTCGATCGCTTTGAAGGCGAGGCGAGGAGGAGGCGTCATCTTGTCATTTCGAAAGCAATATGAAAGCAATATCGAAAGCTATAGGCTATAGCTTTCGATATTATTCGATATTACATTTCGATATTATATTAGAAAGCGAGGCGAGGGCTTCGCCTACAAAGCGATCGAAAGCGAGAGTGTTACGCGGTTGGGGGGCAGGGGGTCGACCGCCTAACTAGACTTAATTTTGAGTCTTTTTGTGATGTTTGTGATTTAAAACAGCATAGTAAGATACTAAATGGACATGGCGGCATGTTAGATCTCGTCTTGAGCAACATAGATCCAGACCGAATTGAGGTATTCGCCGGTACTGAGCCACTAGTACCAATAGATAAATACCACCCTTCGCTAGAGGTTACAGTCAAGTTCTTGCGTGAGGAGTCCGTGCCGCCGCCGTTCTTACCTCAGCATGCCTCTAACTCCAGATCTAATCTTGACTGGAACTGGCGTAAGGCTGATTATCCAAGTTTGTACGCGGCTATGAATTTACTAGATTGGTCTGATGTGCTTGCCGCTGCTGATATAGACTCAGCGGTTGAACTTTTTTATAATAAATTATATAATTGTATTAGCCAGTTTGTGCCCCATAAATGTCCTCCTCTTAGCCATAATAGATACATTTATCCAAAGTGGTATACTAAAGACATAATATATTACATTAAATTGAAATATTCACATTTAATACGATTTAAAGCCGAAGGAAAGGAATTTAATAGAGAAATGTTTAAATATTATAGGTGGCATGTCAAAAATTTAATTGACAATGCTCTTAAGCAGCACTTGAAATTGACACAAAATAATATTATAGGTGACCCAGTTAAATTCTGGACATACGTTAAAGACAAGAAGAAGGACCGAAGACCTGTTGGTACCTATTTGCATCGTGGTGAGCAGGTGGTGGGTCAGGCCGCTGCTGACGCTTTTGCTAATTATTTCAGCTCGGTATTTCTTCCCGAGGTACCTCGATTGTGTCCTACTGTAGCGGCACGTGCAGCAGATACGTTTGCTAATGCCACTGCTGTTTCTATAGGGCAGGTTGATGAGACTGATGTGAGGTTGGCTATAAGGCGGCTTAAGGCGAGATCATCGGCTGGACCTGATGGCATCCCTGCATTTGTTGCTAAAGATTGCAGTTCGGCTCTCGTGGCGCCACTCTTGTTTCTATATAACTTGACCTTGTATCGCTCGGTGTATCCGGAGGCATGGAAATTAACTAGAGTGACCCCTGTTCCTAAGGGTGACGCCGGAAACAAAGTTTCGTGCTTTAGACCAATTGCAGTTTTATCGGTCTTCGCCAAAATTTTCGAGACTATATTGAGCTGCCTCATTAACAGGCAGATTCAAAATTCTTTACACGACTGTCAGCATGGTTTTCGTAAGGCTCGTTCTGTAACTTCTAATCTTGTGGCTCATGTAGACTATGTGTATGCCGAAATGGATGCTGGCAAGCAGGTGGACACAGCCTACTTTGACTTTAAAAAAGCATTCGACCTAGTTGATAATGATATCCTTCTGCAAAAATTGGCAATAATGGGATTTACACTAGAACTGCTTAGGTTTTTTTCCAGCTACCTGCGGGATCGGTGTCAGTTCGTACGGGTTGATGGTTTTGAGTCTGCTACCTACTTTACAAGATCCGGTATAAGTCAAGGTAGTACGCTGGGACCTATGCTCTTCCTTATCTTAATTAACGATCTGCCTAATTGTGTTGGTTCTTCGAAGTGTCTTCTGTTTGCAGACGATCTTAAATTGTCTTTGGGAGTTAATACTGAGTATGATTCCGAAGCCCTGCAGGCTGATATCTGCGCTGTGGCTGAATGGAGTGGGATTAATCGTCTTCCATTTAATACTGAGAAATGTAAAACAATAACGTATACACGAAAACGAAATCCTTTGGACAAAGATTATAATCTGCATAATGTACCTATGGAAAGGGTTAGTGACATTCGTGATCTGGGATTAATAATGGACTCTCAATTGGACTTCCATAAACATGTGATGGCAATATGTAAGGCTGCCAATAAAACCTTAGGCTTTATAATTAGAATTTCTGCACAGTTTGACGATCCGAGAGTTGCAACGGTGATTTACAATGCTTATGTTCGCAGCAAACTTGAGTTCGGTGCAATTGTTTGGGATCCACATGAAGATAAGTACTGTCTTATGGTGGAGAGGGTGCAGAGGAAGTATGCTCGTTGGCTGTACAAGAAAAAATACGGTCACTACCCGTTCTTGTATCCGTCTATGTTCGTGTTAGGTATGGTGGATATGAATACCCTCAAATTTAGAAGAGTCATACAGCTCCTAATGTTCTATCTGGCTATTATACACAATAAAGTAGACAGCCCAACCATACTTGGTGAAGTGGGGCTCTTAGCTCCCAAGCGTCTGTGTTGGGACGAGGGGGGGACTGTGGCGCCGCGGCGACGGCCGCGCCTGCTTCGGCAGCCTCCTGCACGGACCACGTATGCTGCTCATGCACCCACCACCCGTGCTTTACGCTCTATCGGAGATATGCTCGCTCATGACTATAGTATAGACCTGTTTGCCGACAGTTTTAGCTTATTACTTAGGAAAGCCCTTGTATATGTAAATGTAAAAATTAATGTGTAAATTAGTAAGTTATTTCTCTTTCATATGACATTCTTAATCACCTTTATTATTATATTAATTATTTTAAAATTTTAATTTATTGTATTGACATTGATTGACATTTTATAATTTTAATTAATCGTGTACTTATTTGTTTTCTCGTTTTTATTTGAAATTTATTAACCGTGACATTTTGTAGTACTATTGACATTGTTTTAATCTAATAACTTGGACTAACATAATTTTAATTTGCTATTATTGTTAATATTAGTTTTTAACAAATTGTATTTATAATTTAAACATACCGGCGTTTTGGGCAACTGTAAGTCGGTATGTCCCTAAATGTATGAATGAATAAATGAATGAATGAATAAATGAATGTTAACGACTTCTTGGCGGGAAAGTGAAGAGTCATGTCTGTGGTTTTATTTTATTCTCTAAAATTTGTGTTATGTTTCGACATTACTTACGACGAATATTGATGTGAAATAATGGTGGATTATTAACCGTTAAGTGTTCGTGAGTGTGCATGAGTGTTGGCAAATGAAACAAAACAGTGCAACGTCACTTTTCAAATTCTCTCAAGAAGTCCGCCGAGGACTTAGTGAGATACTCGAGGGGTTGGGGGTATATCATTTCTCACTTCTCATTTCTATTATCATTCATCATCATCATACAGAAGGGAAATATTGTTTATTTATGTATTACTTGTACGAAATATTACTTTGACACTGGCTAAATGTGCTAATCGCACAAAGCCATCAACTAAAGGAAAAAAAAATAGTATGGCATTGAAGCAGTGCCTCCTGGCGACATACGAGAAGAGTTAACATTTTGCACTACAAATTCTCGTTTTCGTTAACGTTAACGATTGTCGAATGAAACTCGCCCTTGACACCCAGCTCATTTTATATCCCCACTGCTGGGGCACGAGCCTTCCCTATGCCATACTAATTTTCGTTTTTGTTTTCGTAATCGAATGAATACGAATAGTAAACAAAACTCACATTAGGCACCCTGATAACGTGTAGGAACGGTGCCATAACATACAATGTTCGCCGATTAATTATATTATGTTTATTTTTGCAGGTGCGGTAGAGATTTCTGCTTCGAGACAAGCGTCCATGGGTTCATACACATCGCGACAGAAGGGCGACACTGGATTGAAAGGTAGCTATATAAGTATATCTGAAAAAAGAGAACAAGACAAAGTGTTGAAAAAATTCCACGAGCGCGATTCGAACCCGCACCGCACCCCAAGACATGCCGGGTCAGTCGGGCTCCAACAATAACAATAATTGTACCTATATATTTTTCTAAGAAAGAATATAAGATTGAGTATAATATAGGTTAATTGCAAGTAAATTGAACAAACTAAACACGCAATTATTTTTTACTTTTTAGTGCAATTTTTTCAGTCTAATTTTTTTATTTTTTCGGAGTCTGTTTTTTTTGTTAAAATTTTTGTTGTCTTATTATACGTTTCAACAATACGCCATATACGGCATAACGGTGAGCGTTTGCCTACATTTGCGCGGCAACTGCCTGTAAAAAATAAACTACGGTGGCGCGTCTGCCTTATAAAGGAATTTGGTACGGTACGAGTATAACACAATTCATTGATCTATTGTTGAGACGGAGGGTAAGGCACACTAGCGCCACCAATTGATAATTTGACAATTACTAACGGACCGGATCTTTTTTAAACATTGCGTACCGTCCGACAACAGGAAAGCATCCATAGTATTTATTTAATAATTGTGCACTACTTTTTGTTGCGTGGTTTATTCACAAAACGGGCTATCGCATTTATTCACAAACAATGGCCACTGTTGGAGTTAGCGAATGAATATAAAAACAAACCTAAAAGTAGTGCACAATTATTAAATAATAACTGTTTGCCTAGTGTCGGAAGGTCCGCAATGTTTGAAAAAAAATCCAGTTTAGCAGTTATCAAATTAAATCCATTAGCGGCGCTAGTGTGCCTTACCCTTCGCCTTAAATAGAAACATTGGGTCTCTTCAACATCACATTAAGTGTAATGATGTTGACGAAGCGTACAACCGGTTTGATAAACCTCTACCTCGATTCTCCAGGGTGCTCTGGGCGCTGACGACGGCCGGCGCGATATGGGCGGCGACGAGCGTATCCTTAGGCCAGTGGCAGCGATACAGCGAAAGCCCTACCGTTATCACCCTGGAGAAGGACTTCCGAACCTGGCTGTTTGATCTTCCCGCCATCACCTATTGCGACTATGTGAGTCATTACAGTGATCGGAGTAGGTAGAACTATTTTGGTTCATTGACCGTAAACGTTGATGTTAATATGGACATTCCGCGAGATTCTAACTGAAACTTTTTTTATAAACATTATAAAAGAAGGCTTGTCTTACGTATTGGCAGTGGGCGCCAAGACATTGTCAAGCTTACATTAGCGACGCGTTGCCAATTACCTGTTTTTGTCTCTTTCGCATTCAAATTGTTTATCAACAATATTTCGGGAATGTCCATATTAATACAACGTATCGCAAATACAAAAAATTGCTCTACCTTCTCCGATCACTTGTCATCATAATCAGCTAATTTTGTCCCACTGCTGGGGCACGAGCATTCCCATCCTTATAATATTTATGTCTCTATTATTTATGTGATTGCTGTAAATGTAGGAATTTTATCTAATACTGAATACTTTTTTTAAATTGTTGAATTGAATAATTTTGCTTTTGTCATTTAAACTCGCTGTAATTTTAATCTTAATTTTTTATTCAGTAATTTTTATTTTTATTTCGAATTATTTGCTTACTGTACCTATGATCCTAAGTTGATCGAAATAAACGCATTTTACTTTATTTATTTATTTGTACCACCACGCAGCGCAGGCCCAGTGCTAATTGGTGTTAACGACTGCTAATGCAGCCGGGACCAACGGCTTTACGTGCCTTCCGAAGCACGGAGGAACTCAAGATTTTAAATTATATGGTCATCAAGTTAGACCTTTGCATAAGTTGCATAATTACCAAGTCGGTAATTGATATTATAGCGTGAGAATTAGTCATCGGTTAAAAAACCGCCGCGCTCGTGAGATAGGTCACAATATTTGACACATTTTACAGACGAAGCGTGGGCGTGAATTTAAATTTTAAACTTTATTTTATCCTGAAAATATAAATCAATGTGTAAAATTAACGCGAGTAGATCTGTAAAAGTAAAATTTAAAAAGCAATATGTAGGCGTTAAATCAAGAATTAATCCTTGAATTAAAATTCAGGATCGCGTGGACCGGGCTAAGCTGCCAGATGCCATCTTCACCCGCTGGGCGGTGAAGCCTGATGACGAGAAATACTCCTACTACGCGCGGTTCGTCAGCACAGTTGCCAACGCAGACCTGTTCCATCTGGCAGGCTTCGAAGAGTTCAAGGATGACGCCAGTCTGGACGTAGACATGTACAAACTGGTTTTAGAGGTTATATTTGTTTTGTGAAATTAGGGTTTTTTTTATAGCCATCACCACTGCTGGAGCAGGAGCCGTCCCTGTGGATGGATAGGGATAAGGAGCCGTATACCACCACGCGGGCCCAGTGCGTATTGGTGATTGTTAACGATTGGTAATGCAGCCGGGACCCAACGGCTTTACGTGTCTTCCGAAGCATGGAGGAGCTCGAGATGATAAATTATTGGTCACCCATCCGATGACCAGCCTTTGCGTTAATCACAAACTGGGCGCGTTAACCACTGCGCCGTCGAGCTCCTCCTTGCTTGTAGTAAGGTTGGCAAAAATGACTCTGTTCTGCCTGATTTATAAGCAGAAGCAGAGTCGAGACGCGAGGACAGCTTGATTGGAGTAGGATTGTGCCTCAATAGCCGTCTTCATCTTGGAACCGACAGACCGAAGGACCCTTGGTAGGGTTATAGGAAAAAGATGTTGTAGGAAGAAATGTGACAAAGATTGATTTCGCCATGACACATTCTTTTTACGTCCCAGACCAGCATGGGATGATGACTTAGATGATGATGATGATGATGATGATGATGATGTTAATGAACATTGTTTTTCATACATATTACTCGACACGTAGAAACACCTTCTCAACCGTGTCAACAGATGGCGCCACAAACGCATACCCACGACGTCGCCCATACTACGACAATGAAATAGTATAGGAAGCCTGCATCGCGGTAGCGAAGTTTCACCGTCTCCTTCGCTATATATAGCACCTCCAACTAACATCCGTTGGACCTCGGTCCCCGAGCTATACCACCCAGCTCGGAGGAAGATCTTCCCTTTGGCCTTCCTTGATGTGGCATTCCAACCTACCACAGGCTTCCCTACACATACGACTTGTCTTTACCAAATATTAGTAATGCCCTGTATCACAAGAGTGCCTATGTAACTGTTATCCAAATATTCAACCATCTGCCCACAGATCAAAAAGCCTCAGTAAATTTAAGTTGCAACAAAATTAAATTAAAAAGATGGCTTATAGATAAGGCGTTCTACAGTTTGACTGAATATTTCGGTACAAAAACAGCATAGCGGCTGTTTCTATGTAACATGTACCTACCTACTAAAATTGCATTGTTTGTTCCCATTGTTATACTCAACACCTGCTATGTATCTTACACAATTTTATGGCAATAAATTTTTTTCTTATCTTATCTCGTGCGCGTCCGCAGGTGATGCCGCAGTCGCAGATCAAGGCGACCTGGTCCACTGAGCAGGCAACGCGCTGGTTCCGGGTCATCACTGAAGCAGGCGCTTGCTACGCTACCAACTCACTCGCCCTCGCCGACGTTGCCGTTATGTAAGTAAGCAAGAACTGAGCCAATTTCAATTTATCGTCATCATTAAAGTCAAACTCAGAGTCAAAGTCTAATACCTATATTGTTAAAAGAACAATGAAATAGTTGAACACTTAGTAGCTGGTAACATTAACATTGTCTATGCTCTTATCTCTGATGACTTTCTACTTTAAGCTATGGTGTCGACTTCTTGGCGGGAAAGTGAAGAGTCATGTCTGCGGTTTTGTTTTATTTTCGAAATTTTGTGTTATATCGAATATTAATATGAAATAATGGTGGATTATTAACCGTTAAGTGTTCGTGAGTGTGCATGAGTGTTGGCAAATGAAACAAAACAGTGTAACGTCACTTTTTAAATTCTCTCAAGAAGTCCGCCCAAGGACTATATACTCAGATACTCGAGGGGTTGGCGGGTATATCATTTCTCACTTCTCATTTCTATTATCATTCATCATCATTATACAAGATGGAAATATTGTTTATTTATATTTGTACTACTTGTAAGAAAAAATACTTTGACACTGGCTAAATGTGCTAATCGCACGAAGCCATCAACTAAAGAAGAAAAAGCTATGGTGTCTGTTGGTAATAAGAAAAAGCCGATTGTGTTGTTCTACAATTTAATCACCTAAAACTGGAAATAAAGTGCATTAACTTAAATAACATCAACTTTTATTCAAAAGTTCTAA